>OZ038509.1:34153998-34156498 GCA_964036315.1 Acanthosepion esculentum
ATTTTCATAAAAGCTGAAAAATAATATTCATATATATGAAATCTAGTAGTAAAGCGACGGTTTTCTCAAGATGTAATTACATTCAGAAAAGATGAATTATCATAAAGACTGAATTATCATACTGGTGATAATGATGAGATATTAAGAAGACTTATAAACTCTCACTATCATTTTTTTCATTAAGAATCTAAAATTAGAGCCTTGTTCTATTTTGTGTTTGAATATATATGAAATTTTGAGACACAGAACGACTGCTTTGTCCGAATGAGAAAACATTGCTGATAATTCTCAACAAAGAAGATAGCAAATCGTAGATATGGCTGCAACAACATCTAAGGCGAAAACCAAAGAACACGAGAACAATTAACAAGAGAATTTAAGGAAATCAAATCACATAATAATTATCAATGCTTTGTCCCTAGGCCTCATGAATTTAAACGTCCTACGAGGCTGCCATCCCGTTCCCACCCCTTCACCGTTGAAACTGTTAGATGTAGACGTCTCTTCTACTCCAATAGCTTCATGTCTCGCACATCTCGCCTATGGAACTCCCTTCCCTATTACTGTTTCCCTGACAAATAAATCTCCAACGGTTTAAGTGTAGCGTCAATCGTCATCTCCAGTTGCCTTGATCTATCCACTTCCCTTCTCCACATCCTTTCATCTTTCATTCCTATCTGCTCTCGCTCCAAATCTTCTGTAATCCCCTTGCCTTGATCGACCCTCCGTCCTTCTCTTTCTCCACATCCTCTCCTTTACCACACCTATCTGCTCTTCCTCCAACCCTTCTGTAACCCCATGCGTGATAGTGGCCTCCAGCCTTGCTTGGGGTGATACGCTTAAAAAAAAAAATAAAAAAATAAAAAAAGATTATATTTATATATTTTCTGTCCTGTAGTGGGAAGGGAGGTAAATGAACTTAAGTAAGTAAATTTACGAGTGATTACTTCCCTTAGTCGTTTTAATAATCTATACAAATAAATTATTTATCTGTATCTAGACAAAATTACTTCCCGAGAAAAATGAACCGTTTAATTAATCAGTTACTTTACCGCTACGTCTCAAGACTTTCATATGAGATACTCAGATGCATTTGTTTATTAAGTGATCATCTTTCTTCAACTTGAAATAGGCTTTGTCGTCACCGTTTTTGTGGTCCTCTTCCTAATCTTTTTCTAATATTTCTGTTTCCCTGTCATATTAAACTATTTTTCATTCCTCAACAAAAACCGTCACACATCTAGTATAATCATTAATTTCCAAGAAATAATAATAACACCACCACCAACATCACCACCAACAGTAATAATAATAATAATAATATACGACCTCTCAAACTAAGTACATCAAAGCTTAAAGAGAAAAATAACTTGACAAAATAAGAAATGTGGAATAAGTGAAGATAGAGATGAATTGGTTTTAATGTAATGAGAGAATGAAACTGGCTTCTGACTAGTGACATCCCAAATAATCATGACTGTCTTAAAAAGTGTCCTGCACCCCAGAGTTAAACTTATTTAGCGTAATTCTTTAAACAATGTATCGAACTACGAAACTGTTGATGGTAATAATAATAATAATTATTATTATTATTATTATTATTATTATTATTATTATAAAAAAGCTGTCAAAATACAAGGACCTTGAAATAGAAATCTCAAAAATGTGGCACATGGGAACATCAACAATCCCTGTTGTAGTTGGAGGCTTAGGATTGGTTAGAAAAGATTCCAGTAGACTAATTGAAGGGATTCCTGTAAATCCATGTCTCAAAGAAATACAAAAAATTGTTCTCAAAAGTACAGCCCACACTTTACGAAATACTAACAAGTAAATGTATATAATAAAATCACCATTAGCTTCAATCACGGACGCCAGACGACTTTGAAATCGCCTGTAACTCTTCTGGGCGGTCTCTTTGATTAAGTTGTTGAATCCTTGCCTTCAGTTCATCTTTGATGTTACAAGGAGTTTTGTTGGTCTCTCTCTCAACTGCACCCCAACAAATAATAATCAGTTGTTGCAATCTGGGGAGTTAGGTGGCCAGAAACAAGGAGTGATGTGGTCGCAGAAATTGTCTGACAGCAATGACTGTGTTCTCTGCTTGTGTCTCATAGCGCAGAGTCATATTGTCAGGCATAGTGTCTTCCAGCAGCCACCCTCTTGACCAAGGGCAGTAAAGCACTTGATATAGGACACCGTGTTGAGTCAGAGGCCCTCCCCAGCAAATAAGGGAGTTCTTTTCTTAGAACGATCAGAGTGAATTTTATGAGCTGCCATACATGCGTAATCACCATTAGACTCTTCCAACTCTTTCTGAATCCTCTGCATTGCCCTCAGATTGACAACCTAACACTCTGAAATGTTCGTATTGGAGCTTCCGGTGCGAATACCAAGCAGTACAGCATGCCGTTTCCAAATTTCTTGTGGAGGGAATTGCGCCATTGTGCTTTTACTCATAGACGCTGCCCAACTGACACTACTATATTGTGCAGTCGAC
>OZ038509.1:34161498-34441498 GCA_964036315.1 Acanthosepion esculentum
ATTTGGGTATGACGATAAACTACATCCGGCAGCAAGGCTTCTGACTCGGGGTGATAGCCCCTGTTAAGGCGACAGCTATGGGCAAAGAATGAACTCCCTAACTCTACGAAAAAATAAAAGTACATTTTCATAGAAAAATACCAGCAATACATTATTATATAAAAAAAATTGACACGATACATATTTATAGTAGGATTACCAAGAATAAATAGAGTTGAAGCCATAGTACTATGTTCAAAATATTTTGATTCCAGCAATAAATAACCCGTAAAGGTGTTGATATGCCGCTAAACAAAATCAATAACCGAAGTTTTAAACGTATTGTTCTTATTCAAACTAGTGATACCACCAAATTATGCGCTCTATTCCCGAAATTGTCATCAAGGTCTTCTCAGCATAGTTGCGCGATAAAGCACAAGTTGGCTGTATGGGTGTTGGACAAATACAAATACGCCTAATGAGGCCTCTGCAACAGGGATTAGCTAGCCACCTTACCAGAATTACTCGGAAACGAGCAGTCAGCTATACAATATGCAGAGATATTTAAGTTTCAGATTACATAGCTTTGGCAATTATCTTAAGAAATGGCAGCAAGTCCAATGCAGTTTCAAAGCCATCAGCCCATCGAATGTTATACGCATAAAATAAAAATATACAATAATATACCTTTAATTAAACACGCAACGACAGAATATTCACAAAGATATTGCAAGAAAGAAAGGCAAATATTTAGAGTGCGAACACAAAAAAAAAAGAAACTCACAATTAATTCCCTATGTCACAACTGGCCAGCGAAATCCTGACCGCCCGGAGGAACGGTCTCCTACGAAGTCAGCGAAAGAAAGTAACCCTCGCAGAATAAATAACTCATCGGGATCGTGAACAAACAAGCCATGTGCATGTGCATGCATAAATAGACACATTCGGAGAGCATATCCGGATGAAGATAAAGTTAGAAAATGAAATACAGCTTCACAACCGACGGCAAATATCCACATGACCTTGATGCGTTTGTTTCGGTATTTCTTTTTTTTTTTTTTACGAGAATTATCAATCGAATAAAACGTGGTATATTCTGCATCATGAAATATTAGCGAACAAATTGGTTTTATCATTTCCCCTTTAAGCGTGGAACCATGTAAACTTGTGTCTTTTCTGCCATCATTCGTTGGTTTTATATTCTGATACAGGTGACATTTAAGAGGAAGAAACGTTCGATCGAACACCGAAAGATTTGCTTTTTCCACTGTTGGCAAATTCCTACATCGGAATACGAACGCAAAATTATATATCTTGTCTGACATTTGCGATTCTTACTTTAAAAATTGCATTATCATTTGCTCCCAGTAATAAATGTCGTTCTCTGTTACATTGACTCTCGCCGAACATCAAATAAATTTCATAAGACATCAGAATAAGCACTGAATTACATACAAGTAGAAAAGCTAAGGAAGAAGCTGGGAATATATCTTGGTTTTCTAGTTTGATACTTATTCCCATTAAGCTAAGAAAATTAGAATTAAAATAGATTGAATTAGTATTACTAAAAATATTAGTACTGTAGTCTGAAAGAAAAATGTATGTTTAGATTAATAATAGATTTTATTTTCAATCGATTCACTCCAAGCAAGGCGATAATGCCACTGAGACGCAAGGGGGCTACTGGAAATGAAAGAGAATGAGAAGACTTTTGAAAGAACCAGAAACCTAATCCTACACATGGAACAAGGGATAAATGTCTACTCCTGTTCAAAAAACTGGACAGGTGTATGAACCGAACGATAAGTGAACCCATCTACACATTGAAGGGAGAAAAATAAAATTTAAAAAAAATAATAATTAGAAAAGAAAGTGCCAGATTTCAGGCAGAGATGTCTAAAGTGTAGAGATGAAGTCTAGAAATTTAGAAGGAACCGGAAACCCAATCCTAAACCGGGAAAAAGATATAAATGTCTGCTCCTGTTAAAAAAAACCCGGAGAGGTGTGTGAACGTTAATATAGGTGAACCTATCTACACCTATTAAAGAATATTAAATATTATAAGATTGCAAATATAGAGTGATCGTTAATTACTTGTAGTCAAGGAAAGAAAGAAATCCAATAAAATAAAATGTAAGATCAACCTAGATTTGTTCAACTCTAAATAAACTGATCCCCTGTTTTACGCTAGAGTTCAAAGGTTCAGAAATTGGTTAAAACATACGTAGAAGAGAATATTTGATTGATAGGCAAGTTAACACAATACGAAATGATAATGATATATGAATTGTGTGATATGAGTGAAAGAGAAGGTATAGGGAAGTGAATATTATGATGATATGGCGTATCGACAATGATTGGCCCAAAACTTCAAGAGGTTAAGATTGTTGTGTACAGAGAAGCTTCCATATGGAGTATCTCCCACAAAACAGCAGTTTTTAGTAAAAAGAGTTGCCTGAATGAAACATTCTTCTTACAATTTAAATATGAAGGAAATACTCGTGTTTCGACTCCCTGGAATTAGCAAAACGTATCCGAATTGTAAGCGTCTGAAGAGGATGAAACTAAAGAATAGAGGCGATCTGAACATTTGCTATGGAAATAGCAGTCGAGGAGCTGCTCGGCCGGGTGGCCTGGATCACGGTGTAGTATCTGTTCGCAGATCGCTCGCTTGGTCGGCCTTCTGGCTGAGAGCTTCACTCGATACTTGCCTGGTGTAGAGATTCGTCCCTGCGCTGGTGGTATCATGGCTACGACTAGCTTGGACCGGCTCCGGCCTGGACCAGCTGTGACAAGCCAAGACTAGCTATGACCAGCTTGGACAAGCTAAGACCAGCTATGACTAGCTTAGACCAGCTTGGACAAGCTATGACCAGCAAAGACCAGCGGCCCGGGTGAAAACACTCGGGTCCCCACGTTAAAAACCGACCTTGTGTCACAACCTGACTCAGTGGGGGGTCAAGTAAATACCTGGAAATAGTAGTAGAGTGGTGATAGGCTTAAGGCGTTGTATCTGCAGGGGAGAGTTTGCAGAGTGGATAATGTCTTCCCCCGACAATTTTGCCTAGATTTTGAACTCTATCAAGGCTGAAAAATGAGGATTGAACAGTCCAATTTCTGGTAAGACAGCAAGGCACCATTTGTTCGTCTTATTCAATTCTTGTTATGAGAATGAATGGTAAGAGGATTTAGGATTTCTGAAGCGATCGATTTATCCAATCATTTCGCAGGCACATTCCGCAAATATATCGTATGCAAGCGTTCCATTTAAAAACTGGAGTGAATTTGAAACCCCCATCCCATGTTAAATGTATGCTGCCTCATTAATTGTTATTCATTTTTACATGTCTTAATAGATGAATTTAAAGGCGGTATATAAGCCTAAACTTGATCATTTATTTTTAAATTAATCATAACGTAAAATTATTTTGCTGATCGCATAATAAACGTATTAAGTCATGTTTTTTAAATATATTTTTCATATCACTTCTCACCTCTGGATGGTCAATCGAAAAAAAATTCATCAAAATTTCAATAGTTATGGAAAAAAAAATTATTTCAACATTTTCAAGTTGTTTTGTCTATTGGCTGATTATTTATTTTATTTTTTACTTTCATTCGTTTTACTCTGATCCGGGTGACATGTAGCCATCGAAATCATTTAAAAAGTGTAAACGACATATTTCAACCAGAGATCACGGTATAGTAATGTGTTCATCGACCGATTATAACTACCATCAAATCAAATAGTTTTTAAGATTTCATTTAAGCCACAGTCAGACCAAATTAAATTTTAAAATATTTTAGCCAGTGTCTAAAATGATTTGCAAATACTAGCAAATAATCAGACACACAAAAATATGAAATTATTTTGAAACTTCGGACTAATCTCTGCTGAGGGCAGCCTTTTTAGCATTATGTACGGAAGGACAAAGTATTTTCTGAGTTCGATATTTTTTTAATCTTTTACCGAATGATCTGAAGAATACCAAATCCGAAATTGCAATAATGGAACCAAAATCGAATTCCTGCTGAACATATTTATATTCAGTTTATATCAATGAATCTCATCGCCAGATATCTTGATAAAAAATCACCTTACAAAAATGAAGAGAAAACCTCCACTATAACTATTGTAAATATTCAGTTTGAATCACGAGAATGATGTTTCCTTTTTACTCATCCTCAACCTGGAATAAGCAAGCCGTGGTTTTATTTTGTTATTCTTTGATGATCCTAATATTAATATGCATTATCGCAGAGAGAATTCATGGAATTCTGCAAAGGTACTCTGAATAAATATTGAAGTCTATTTTTTAATATATCGCACTATTAAACGTTTCAACTTTCTACTCATTAAGATTTTGTTATGCCATAAGAAATATGAAAAATTCAAAGGATTTAATTTAAATATCCTTAGTACTTACTATATTTATTGTAATTTTCCAAGCGTAGCTTAGATTTGGCACAAGGCCAAGAGTAGTGAGGATCGAACTCATTACACAATCGTAATCGTGTAATCGTTTTAGCGAGACAAGCTTGCTAACCATTACACCGCCTCGAGGTGCCCATACCTATTATATTTATTACTGAAGTAATATCAAATGTAGGCAATTGTCCTTAAACAGAAAAGATAATAGCATTTTAATGAAATCTGATACGTGGACAGAAACATTCGGAATTCGATATTTTCACTTATTCTGTGGTTTTAGTGCAGCATTGAGGATAATATTTTTCAAAGAATTAAAAATCTTAAATAACATTTTAGTGAGATGGGGACGTCAAAATCCAAAGAATATATTAGAATTTATTAACAATAAATGAAAACACAGGAATAGATTTTTTTCAGTTATTAATTTTAACGAACTTGTAGAATGATATCTATCTATCTATCTATCTATCTATCTATCTATCTATCTATCTATCTATCTCACTTTCTTCGTATATATAATGTGTACTGACATTAGATGCAAACCAATTAAATAATAAATATTAGAAAACTATTGCTCCGAGTGCCATCAAATATCGGCCAGTTATACGATTTTTTTCTTTTATGTGGAATCTCACAGTATCTAAGCGATTATTATTACAAAATAAAATTTTAGTTGTGCTAGAATATAGATGTTTAGAAATTTTATGCAGAACAAGTGATAGGAGAATAAAAAAAAGTATGAAAAAGAATGACAGAGAATAAAACGGAATGAAAAAAGAATAAAATGAATAAAAGAAAATAAGAAATAAAGAATAAAAAGAATAAAAAAATGAAAAAGAATAAAAGAATGAAAAAGAATAAAAGGAACAAAAGAGAATGAAAAACAATAAAAAGAATTAAAGAGGTGGAAAAGAATAAAAAGAAGAAAAAAGAATAAAATGAACGAAGAAGAATGAAAAAGAATGATAAAAGAATGATAAAAGAATAAAAAGAATGAGAAAGTATGTAAAAGAATGAATGACATTCGAAGCAAATTCGATCGAATAAAGTTGTAAAAAAAGCAATTACTGATATGATTACAACATTTATAATTATTGCAACGGGTTTAAAACGAGTTAACTTCAGAATTTTTACAAGTGTATTGGCTTCACCAGCAGTTTACATAACTTCCCAAAGTTTATTCTTGTTGAAAAATTGCTTCTCGGACGCGTAACTCACGTTTTGGCGATACCGCAAAGGTTTTCTGATAGGTTACAAGCGTGACCAATGCATAGACCAATTTGTGAGTGTGCTGGTAGTTTTACTGTTGTCAGCAAGGAAAAGGAATGCTTTCCGAGTTCAAATTTCCTTCAATTTCTCATAATGTCCTTAGAAAAGCTTCAATCCCCTTTTTTCTCCTGTTTTATATGGGTTAACTAATGTAGCAGACTGGATTCTGGAAATCTATCTGCAATCAGTCTAGGATAATGAAATTTCTGATATCAAAACGAAGGCCACTGAAAACCAATCTACCATATTTTACAAAAAGTTATGGCGATTCACAGATAATAAAGAAAAGAGATCGATGTCTGGAATTTGTATGGCATTAAAAAAAATGATAAATTAAGTAGCAACTATTTGAGGATCACACGATATAGATATCTTGACCATGTTGACTGTAAGTGTTTTCTTAAATTTGAAATTTTTAAGTTGATTTTTAAGAAGATGGTGTACGCAGAAGTGTTCACTCTTTACACCAGTCAACTAATTGCCTTAGCGTAAATCATTCACCTTCTTCGTTTTCATTTCAGGCATCATCCTTTTTTGCCATGGGTCCGTGAAGAACATCTGCAGAATGTCTATTTTCAGATGCTTCTCACCCCCAGATAACACATTTAGCGAGATGTTTCCTAGGCAGGCGAACAATAGGTGCAGGGCATCTTTCTAATCGCTTCAGGATGCAGTTTCATAAAACATTATATTTCGAGCAGCAATGTCTAAAAATAACTCAGCTACATTTCAGTGCATTCTTTCACATCTCTCTATATTGGAAAATGGTTGAGTAAGACAAAAAAATTTAGAAACGGTGTCGAGTAAGCAAAAAGATTCCGTACGACTTACTGTTGTCGGCACTGCGGAAAACTAGCTTCCAGACAAATTTCGAAGGGTTAGCTTTTGAGAAATCTTCAACAATTTACAACATTGTTTGGACTTCACTAGGCATTTGAACACTTTTCAATATTTTGGTTAGCTCATGATTCATCAAATTAGAACAATATCAATGGCAGGGAGATGTTATTATGTAACCTCATCGAAAAAAGTTCATTGATTATACCAGTGTGTCAAAGCTGTATTTAAAATTCTCGAAAATCCATGTTATAAATCAGGATATTACTTAAGAAATGTGATTTACATATATTTCAATGCAGTGAACACCAATTTTTGCATATCTATCTGTCTACCCAGCTAGCCCCGTTCATTTGCATGTATCAGGAACGTGCCGTCTAGGTAGGCAAGATAGGTAAGGAATACCCAGAATAAAATAGATGATCAGCTGCATTTTCACTCAAAAATTATGAAGGTAGCTCTGATTAGTATGCATGAAATGCAAAATACTTTTTGTAGATTTACTACATAAAGGTCACAACCTACCTATCCTGAATAATTACTGACGGCACGTGCCTGATACATACATACATACATACATATATATATATATATATATATATATATATATATATATATATATACATACAGTGTAACCCGGATATAAGAGAGTTGTCGGGACCGGAGAAGAAGTCTCTTATATCCGGTTTTCTCTTATATCCGGGTTTGATCTATTATATATACATTAACACAGGCTCTAATTTGGGACCAGAGAAAATCTCTCTTATATCCGGGTTTCTCTTATATCAGGGTATCTTATATCCGGGTCCCACTGTATATATATATATATATGCATATGAATATATACATATATATGCATATATACATATAGACATACATACATATATATACATATATATGCATATGTATACATATATATACATATATATACACACATATATATACATATATATACACACACATATATATATATATATATACATACACATATATATACATATATACATATATATATATACACACATACACGCATATAAAATATATATACATATACATATATACATACATATCCATGCATATATATACATATATATATATACATATATACATACATATCCATGCATATATATATATATATACATATCCATACATATATACATATATATATACATTTCCATGCATATATATATATATATATATATATATATATATATATATATATATATATATATATATAAACATACATACATATATATATATTCAAATGAGAGGAAGAACTGATGGACAGCACCTCGCAGATCCTCTCCATGTTGACGGTTGGACTCGAAAATCTCGGTAACCCCCTCGAATGGTCTTACGCCGGAAAGGCCGATTTGAGAAAACATAACAAATAATTGGCGTTGTAAATTATTTCAATTGGTTTACTTTTCACTAGTACACAATATTAAAATGAATTATATGTTAATAAAAAATGTATAGTTGAAAATGCTTTTCGATAATTATTAATGTTGCTTATATTTTACAAATCTTTTCTGTTTGATTTCTTCCTTTTCTTTTTCATATATTTTTCTTCTGTAGCCGTGTTGGTTCTTCACTCCTAAAGACGTTGTTTTGGCGTCTTGTTGGCATAATTTACAATGACGGACAGGATCAGTGCCGCATTTCAATCTGCTAGAGAGTAATAAAATGTAAATCAGGAAAATGTCGGACAATGTGGCATACAAAAACAAAACTTCGAATATACGAACAAATACAAATTAACAATAATAAACTACTACTATAAAAATATGATGAATCGAAATGGGGTATTAACATTAGACGGCTAACAATACCTTCTGAGCACAAAACATTCGAAGGAATGTACAATCGCTGAAGAAAAGGGCTTGTTTGATTTGTGGCACCAGGAAGCCATAAAAATGTCATTTCGATTAATACAAAGAAAGGAAACAACACTGTCATAAAAAAAATTGTTTTCAGTTTTTTTTTTTGTTTTTTTTTTTTCGTCAACGAAGATCTGAAAAGAACGTGGGATAACTTTAACGAGCCTGGAATAAAGGAATGTTGCCAGTTTCTTTCGTTTCTTTCGTTTTATTCTTGTACATTTTCATTTTTACACTTTTAATTTGTTAATTCTTTCTTTACTTTCACTTAGAGCGATTTATTCTTGTCTTTTGGTCTTTTTTTAAAAAATAATTTGTTTTGCTTTACCATCTCATTCTTCTTTTTATCGCATTTCACTTTTTATATTTTGTTTCAGCAAAAACTAAAAAAGAATTCTATTGCACATCTTTGCTGTTATTCATACTGTCACTCAACCATCTATTCACTCTCTCTTTCAATTACAGACATTAATTTTTCATTCGTTTTTTGTACCTATGAATTAATAGCGGCTGTGCAAATATTCTCCAGTTTGTTTTACAAGGTTAAAATGAAAACCACACTCATGATCACTGAATTTTACATTTAGAGTCCTCCAAGTTCTCTGATAAGTTTAATTCGTTGGAATCAACATTAAAATATTTTAGCCTTCATCTAATGTGAAAAATATCTAAAGAGGAAAATAAATAGCTATACAGTGTAACCCGGATATAAGAGAGTTGTCGGGACCGGAGAAGAAGTCTCTTATATCCGGGTTTGGTCTATTTTGTTTTATTAACACAGGCTCTAATTTGGGACCAGGGAAAATCTCTCTTATAACCGGGTTTCTTTTATATCCGGGTCTCTTATATCCGGGTTACACTGTATTTACGTCCATTATTTTTACGAGTCGTTTATCAAATTAAGATTTTACATCCATTATTTTTACTCTCGGCTTTCAGGCTGAACCATACAGGAAAGAATTTTGGTACTTGTGTGTTATCTGTCGCCACTTTTTATTCCGACATCTGGCTAAGATATAAGACCACCGATTTCAAGGTTAATCCACGATACAATTTCGTTGATACAGATACCAGAGTCCATACTCAGAATATCGAACTTTTGTGGGGATCAGCAGAATGGAGGAACAAGCTTCGGCGATGAATGGCACGAGACTTGGCTGAGTTCATGTGGAAAAGTCAACTACCCAATGGCGTCGGCAAAGTCGACGCCATCTTGCAGGCTATCGTCACGTTCATACCACACGAATAATAAGGTTTATTAAAGCTTGTTATTTGGAGAAACAAAATATAATTTAAGAAACTAATAGTATATTTTTACAAATCTTTGTGAAAAAGGTGGAAATTTAATTTAGAAAATGGGGGACAAATAATTCATATGTACCTGAATTTTATTTGGAGATGGTGAATGAATTCATGGTTGTCGGCAAATGAGACCGTCCATAGTGTGGATGTCAAAGTCAAGCCGGTACATCAATGAACTTTTCTGCTTAGCGTTTTAATATACAGTGTAACCTGAATATATATATATATATATATATATATAGATAGTGTAACCCGGATATAAGATACCCTGATATAAGAGAAACCCGGATATAAGAGAGATTTTATCTGGTCCCAAATTAGAGTCTGTGTTAATAAAACAAAATAGACCAAACCCTGATATAAGAGAAACCCGGATATAAGATACTTCTTCTCCGGTCCCGACAACTCTCTTATATCCAGGTTACACTGTACGACACAAAATGTGATACAGAAATCATACAATGTACAGGGATAGCGAAACGTTTAATTGAAAATAAACAAACCATTAACTCTTTACCTGACCTGCGAATCATATGTAATGTAGAAGACAGTACACAGGAAAATGTCCTGGACAGACAAACGGTTAAAACATAGAAAACTCTCGTTAGAAACAACAACAAAAATTCTGCTGAACTGTTGAATACTGGGAAATCCATTCTTAAATTCTGGTTCTATTAACAAATACTAAGAATACCATAAACGGACCATGTAACCAATGAGGAAATCTTACGAACTATAAAGAAAATGTATACTTATAATCATAACGAGAAGAATTAAATTTCTGGGACGCATAATACAGAAAGGGGACATCGATATTTTAACACTCACAGCACATAAGTAAAGCAAAGTGAAGTGAAGCGTGTAGCCTACTTAATGTGTCTGTACTGTTGTTATATTTCGGCGGGAGGTGCCCAGACCCCACTCTACAGCTTTGATAGTGTCATTCGCTTCGCTATCGCTACATCCACTACTAGGACGAACTACATTCCCTGGTCCCTCCAATTCAAACGTTCACTTCAAGGACACGCCATGCCACTTACATTGCAGCAAACCACCCACATTCCACTATAACAGCTTCTTCCCGCGAACCACTGCTCTGTGGAACCGACATCCAAGAGGATGGTTCCCCAAGAACTGTTCAAGGCTAGGGTTAACCGTTAGCTTCCACTCCTATCCGCACAAATTCTCACCTAACGTAACTCTCTATCTTGAGTGGCCCCCGAGCCTTCTAAAGGGATGAACCTTACTATAAAAAATGAATGGATGAACATAGACAAAGAACTATGGTATAGTTGTGGAGAGTTATGGTCAGTTACCATCTGAATGGACTTCGGACATAGAGGAAGAAGGAGAATGAGGAGGAGGAGGAGGAGGAGGAGGAGAATGATAGGAGAAGAAAAATATAGGCTTAAATACAATCCAGTCATAATTTGAATTTTAGGTTAAAACGAAAATGTAATATCCGAAGAATAAGAAATTTAAAAAGTTAAATCTAAAGTCAAACAGACAAATTATAATTTTCTGTTTTCCACCAAATTGTATGACACTTGAAAATCTTTAGTTGGCAGTATGAATAAACACAACGTTCTCAGCTGACATGAAGTTGAAAGATTACATTGAATCCATTGCGAGGTGAGCTACTAAGAATGTTGGTTCACTGTGTCGGGGGAGACAGTTTTTCTCTCCAAAATCTATATTGCATAATTCTACCATTCGATCATGCTGCCACATATGGTCCGGTGCGCCTGATGTTTACCTTGAGCTCCTTGATAAGATCCAGAGAAGACTCAGCAATATTATTGGAGGCTCAGCTTCAGTCACATTCCCACAGCCGAAAGGTTGCCTCTCTATGTCTTTACTTTTATGATAATTTTTCGGATGAGCTCTTCCCTATGGTACCGAAACTTTTTGAATTTAAGAGCAGTACTAGACTGGCGTCGAGATCTCATCAGTTTACAGTTAAACTGGCTAGATGCAGTCGTAATTTTTATACTAACAGTTTCTTGAATTTCTCGTTTGTAGAACTCCCTCCAGCTCCGTGCTTTCCAGTCAAGTTTAATCTTCAAAATTTAAATGCAATATCGATCGCTATCTACTGTCTTCCTGATGACTTTCCCCCTTCTCTCTCATTATTAATGTTTCTGTTTCTAATTCTTCCACACCCTGTAACCCCTTGTACCTTTGCTGCCTTGCTTGGGGTGATACTGATTAAAAATAAAATAAAAAATGCTTTTAAATTTGGAAGTATAATCGTTGTTTACTCAACTCAGATTGATTTAGACCAAGATCAGCAGTATAGAGCACCTAGTGAGGATCATTTTTTTCTTGAACAAAGAATGATTAACCCTACTATCAGGTTAATCACCGATGTGTCAGATTTCGGATTTATATCATCCCGAGTAACATCTACAAAGAGTAACATTACCATTTTATTATCATGTTTAGAATTTCTTGATTGAAAACTAGTTGATTTTATGATTACAAATAGTATCAGATAAATTTTTCCAGGTCTTTTTACGCGGACAAGCATATCTCACCAAGACAATATAGACCTAGAAGAAAAAACTGCATTTCCAAAAATTCATCTTTTCGCTCAAACTGTCGGCCACTGTAAACGAGCTGTTCATCAAAGCTGAGGTTACTGCCGGGTCATACGGTATTCTGCTACTGAACCCACAATATGTATTTTAAAATATTAACATTAACAATTCATCATTGTTGTTATTATCTCAACTAGACAATATATCCTTATATATAAACAGTGGAAGGAGAAAAATCAACACCACTCGTAGATTGAATAATGGGTTCAATTTTGGTTACTCAGTTTGACAAGTCCCTAATGAAGATCAAAGGTAGACTGTAATAATATCAAGGATGACGAAATAATCCGATAGTAAATAATCATAACACCATGAGTTAGACACAATGTATTCTTTTGTTGCAATTGAATGTTTATATTGGGAAATCGGAGATGACTCTCTCACAAAAATACATGACCCGATTTGATGTTTTTTGCACTCAAATAGTTTGCAACCAGTTGTAAGAAAATCCTAAGGAGAACATTGAGTTACAAAAATTATTGTTTTTACTGATATTTTTACTGATGTTCCTACAAGAGTGAATTCAGATTTAATAATAATAATAATAATAATAATAGTAATAGTAATAGTAATAATAATAATAATGGAGATTCTCTGATAAATATTCAGAAACAGTTGACCATCTTGTATCAGGTTGCACAAAACTCGACATGATAGCGTAGGCCAATATCTTGTATCAGGTTGCGAACTGAATATAAAACTCGCATGATACAGTGGGCTATTATCTGCACTGGAAAATATGCCACTGGAAGGAAACTACAAGATGACTGGTATGAATATCACCCATGCATGGTTGCAGAGATAGGACCTGCAACAATTGTATGGGACTTTACAATACCCACAGACAGAACTATCAAAGCTAATCGCCTAGATATTGTGATCAAAGACCGAAAAAACAGAATCTTCAAAAAGCTATCGAGGAAGAAATCTCAAAAATACAGCACATTAGGACATCAATAATTCTAGCTAAATTAAATGAAGAAGGTTCCGATATATTAATTGAAGGGATTCCTGGTATACTTAGAAATACAAAAAATATACTCACAAATACAGCTTACACATTACGAGGCGGGATGGAACATTTCATCACCGCCGACTCAACACCGGCTAACTCATCAACGTGAAAACTCAAATCAGGCCAAATCATCACCAACCTACTCAACGCGAAGACAGCTCAACGCTGGAGTCGAATGGCTTCAAACCAGTGTTGGCTGCTATAGTGTGCACATCTCTTAGATCGGCTAAGAGTCGTAGAGATTTGAAAGTTTGACTGTTTGTCTTTTCAACAGCCTATTTGCTTGACTGGTGTTTAATTTCCAAAAGCAGACACATAACCATGCTGAAGGAAATAGAAAACTGCACACAGATCTTGGGATGGAGCACCCTACAATATGGAGATTCCTTACGGGGCTGCAAAAGATGCAAAGAAACCGAGATGCCTTTTTCGAGCAATTAAATGGGGGTCATACCCCTTCCCACTAAATTGAAGTAGTATATGAAGGCAGATGAAAGAATTTTGCGGATTCTTTTCTCTTTTTCACAACGTTCTTCAAATGAATAAAATAAAGTAATGTATTAAAAAAATAATCCTTAATAAATGACTTTATTTGTTTTCAAAAAGCCAACGAAAAAAATTTCATAGTTTGCATATCGTTGAGTTGTCCTCGCGATGAGTAGGTTAGTGCTGAGTTGTCACGGAGATGAGTTGATCGGTGGTGTGTCAGTGGCGTTGAGTCGGCAGCGATGATTTGGCAGTAATGAGCCATCCTGCATCCTTATGAAGAACTTTATGTAAAATGTGTGTGAGCTTATGTTTTTCGGTTGTTTTTGTTTTTGTTTTACAAAAAAATGATCAGTGGAAACTGTCATGAAGCCATTTCTGACCTTAGGTCTCTCGCAGAGACCTGGAAGGAAATGTGTATATAACAGAAACCCAATAAATACTACTACTACTACTACTACTACTACTACTACACACACATACACACAGTTTGATTAAATTTGAAATAAGAAATTGGAATAAGACATCCCCCTCCCACCTAATCAAATCATAAAATAGAAAACAAAGAAAATAAAAAGAAAGAAAACTTAAAGAAATAAAGCAAAACGAAAGAAAATAAAAAGGAAAACAAAAAGAAAACAAATAAAAAGAAAGAAAAATAAAAAGTCAAACAAAAAGAAAGAAGGCAAAAAGAAAGAAACAAAATTAAGTCCTTGCTGACCTTAGGTCTCTGGTTGGGACCCAGAAGGATATGTTTATACAACAGAAATCGAAGGAAAAATAATAACAATAATAAAGTAATCTAGCTAAAAAAAAAAGAACAAACTCTAAAGTTATGGAAAAATTACATAAAAGAAGTTGAGTACGAATAATAATACCACGAAATAAAAGTAAACATCAGTGTTTACTGTATAAAACCAGCAGCTATTTTACTTGAAATCACGACTTTCTAAGACGTATTTTGAAAGCCGTAGCATAAACATTGATTTTAAAGGTGTAAACTTCGAATTGGTGCTGGATATTGTAGGAATAAACGAGGGATATTTTTTCAGAGAAATCTATAGCTAAAATGTCTTAAAGGAAATAAGCAAAGTATTATTCTACTTTTCCTTTAAATCTCCTCGTTGATTACAAGTTCAGGCCTTGATATTCTCATCATCCTTCTGTAGAACGATATCCCTGTCGCTTTGAGTCACTTGTTCCTCTGTGAAGAAATTGTCCGGCATTCACTGTGACAGCAGTTCAGCATTCCTTTCTTTGTTTTCTAACGAGTACTTTTCGTTGACTACTCTATGAGTTCCAATTT
Organism: Acanthosepion esculentum; assembly: GCA_964036315.1. Taxonomy (NCBI): domain Eukaryota; kingdom Metazoa; phylum Mollusca; class Cephalopoda; order Sepiida; family Sepiidae; genus Acanthosepion; species Acanthosepion esculentum. The sequence continues at coordinate 34,176,605 of OZ038509.1, forward strand.
AGTGTTGGATTTCTTTTAGATTAGTTGACAACTAAAGCTAGGGAACCCAAATTACTTTACAATTTGACCGATATCTCCGAATAAGGAAGTCATGCGTGCATGTCTTTTCGAATAGAGCAAAGTAAACATATACTGTCTCAGTAGGAAATTGAACTAAGTTTCCCGTTCCTATTTCCTGTGTAATGCTTACAGTCCCATATTAGTCTTCAGGTTCCTTTAAACCACCGTAGTTACCATCTAGCTTACTCCTCTCTCGTCATCATTCACTCCTCGGCCACGTTGTATTTTTGATTTCAGAGGGTGAGGAGATCGCTGATGAAGTAAACTAGAGTGAAGAACGGGTCGAAGTCTAGGAGCTAAACAAAAAAAAAAACAATTCTTTGGAATAAAGAATTAACTCAAGTTAAAACTGTAATATGATTTGCAGTATACAGCGGTTTTAACCATACCACTGCTGTTATAATCAAATGACACTGGGAGCTTCTTTTGGAGTTTACAGCCTGTGTTAGTAGTAATATAAATGTCTAAGTTCTGGTATTCAGGGCTGGCACAAGGTCTTGGCAATGAGGTCATGGTGAACGATGTGGATTCCAGCAGCAGCAGTGTGGGGACTCTTTAAGTCGTCCAAACCTCGAGCTTACACGGAGTCTTGCGTCTAGCAAGAGTCGGGTTAACCAGGGTCTGTGGTTCGGTCATCTCCCACCCTTAGCACAAAGCTCTTCTCAAATTTCATATTTTCGCAACATGAAGGATTGGTAGTCTTGATTTTGCGCAATCTTACTGAATTCCTTCTAGTTAAATTCGGGTTCTGGAACTGTTCTTGATTTTATTTTATTATTTTAAAGCATAATTTTTAACACATTTCGTTTTTAATTTTCTTCTCAATTTTTCAATCCACTTTCCTTGGAATTTCAAGAATTATAATCCAGTTAATAGTCGATTTCCACTTCTTTTTTCTTTTATTGATTAACTGCCTGAAGCCCCGTTGCCACACTGTGTTATTACGCGTAATGCAGGCCATGAATCAGAGATCAGAATCAATATGTGACATCAGAATGACTTCGATCTTGATTAAGTAATTAAGGCGAGCACACCAAGCAACTGTCAAGGACAACCCTATTATACTTATCTAAATTATATATATATATATATATATATATATATATATATATTTGAATTGGACAAAGTCCGACAATTTATTTAAAGACATTTATGATATGTTTAACGTTCTTTTTATAGATACAAGTATTTAAGCAAATGCTCTGTTTTATAATAAACAGTATTAAATAACATTTACCGGCCTGAATGTCCGAGAAATTTTCATAGAAATTTTCGTTCTACTATCACAAAATATGTATAATATACATAATATTTTTTTGCTTTTTATTCCTCAAATCTTATTAACAGACCTATTAAATCTCTCTCTCTCTCTCTCTCTCTCTATATATATATATATATATATATATATATATAGAGAGAGAGAGAGAGAGAGAGATAGATAGATAGATAGATAGATAGATAGATGGCTTTTCTGTCTGAAGTTCAAGGATGGTGAATTAACATTATGTATATTATTTACATTCGGACTATTGTCTTCATCCGTATTGCTATCACACCGTTTCGACCGTGGTTATCTTCAGCCTTCATATTGTTCTCATTCCGCTGTCAGTGTCTGGGGGTATCCCGTCTAATTCTTATTTCGTATTACTCAATTATTGCTTGTCCTGTTTTCACTGAGTATAGCGGATTAAATTGTTGGTTCGTAAGTTTGATAATAATATTTGTTATTTCAGTCCCTGCACCAGACACTGTATACTTAGCGCAGTCCTAAATAAGAAGAAGCTGAGCTATCTCTATGATATGGGCAGTGGAACGAGAACAATCTTCCTACGTAAATTAAATATAGATTTCTGTTCGAAATTCCATGAAGGCTACTACTTGATGAAGGCCGGAGAGGACAACAGCCGAAACATTCTGATAACAACAAAAAAGAGGAGGACATTATTTAGCGTGAAAATAATGTAAGTTACGTGATTTGCATTTATGCGCCATCTTTTCTTAAAAAATGGCTTTTGACAAAACCTTATAAATACATTCGTAAAAATACGCAGTTCAATGGAGATGATGATATGAAATAAATAATAAGAGAACAAGAAAAAGTATAAAGATAACACACAATAACTAAGCTAAAAACTTGGTCTTCGGAGACAATAGCAAACTTTTAGAAAGTCTGCCTTCTTACAATCACAAAAAGGCCCGGGAAAGCCTTCGACTGAGATTTTATGGACTTCATTGAAGACAGAAAGAGTTAAGTGGATGTCTTTGGTAATGTTTCGCCTAAACAGGATACGAAGCCAAGGAAACAGAAAAAAATAACAATGTCTCAAGTGTTGATCGGAGCTTTTCTACTGACGATTGAATGAGGCGATATGGCAAATGTCTTCGCTTGTATTGATAGCACGCATGCGCTGAGTTTTATTTCCGTTGAATCGTTTTCATTTGCGTTGGTTGTTGCACGTGGATTAGCTGCTATTCATAATGAGGGAAAAGAAGCACCATTGCAATCTTTTATGGGTCTGACGAAAGAAATGCGATAGAGAATGGAAGTTTAGATTTTTTTTATTCCTGCAAATTTGGAGAAGAAAACAAATCTGGAAGTTATCATATTTTTAAAATACTAGTATTCATAAAGTATGTTAACACCTTCAAATTAAAATGTATTAGTACGTTGTCTATCAGTTATTTTCGTAATCATTTTTTATTAAAAACCTACAGGAATATATTTATAATAATAATAATAATAATAATAATAATAATAATAATAATAATAATAATAAATAATTACATAGATAAAGCCCTCCGTAAAGTGTGGGCTGTACTTGTCAGAACAATTTTTTGTATCTCTTTGAGGCATGGACTTCCAGGGGTCCCTTCAATCAGCCTACTGGAATCTTTTCCAACCAGTTGGAGCCCTTGGACTGGTTGGAAAAGATTCCAGTAGACTGATTGAAGGGATCCCTGGAAGTCCATGACTCAAAGAGATACAAAACATTGTTCCGACAAGTACAGCCAAGACTTTATGAAGGGCTTTATCTATGTAATTATTTTTTTTTTTGCAGTGGAAAGTGTCATGATGCCATTTCTAACCTTAGGTCCCTGGGCGGGACCCGGAAAGAAATGTGTAAACGCCAGATATCAAAGGAAATAAAAATAATAATAATAATAATAAATTATTACTATTGAAACATTAATAATAATAATAATAATAATAATTATTATTATTATTATTATTATTATTATTATTATTATTATTATTATTATTATTATTATTATTATTATTATTATTATTCTACTGTTCCTTACCATGGTTAGCATGAACATTATGCCCTGCCAATTCCTAACAAATAATGGACTAATGCGTTTTGATCGCGTGAAAAGACGGAAAATATATATCAAGGACGCTAGTTGGTTCCATTGAGAAAATAAAACAAAGAAAAGTAGATGCGTTTGACGTTTGTTTCAGTGTAATGGGAAAAAGTTGTAAATTTAAAATACTTCATATTTCTGATTGTTATTGCACTATTTTGTTAAGCTCAAATATTTAACGATGTGATAAGGATATTTCTTTGGATATTTTACCGTCGTAGAACTTGCTATGAGCTTACTCAATCATTAACTTAAGAAATAGGATACATCAGAAAATTAAAATAGGAAAACAGTGAAATGTTCACGGGCACTTTTAGTTAAAAAATATCTCAACTTCTTCCACTAATAATAATAACGATAATAATAATAATAATTATGTCGATAAACCCCGTGGCCACCAGTGGCTGCGTACTGCAGGGTTAAAAGCTGAAATCTAAGGTTTTATTCTTGCTGCACGGGATCAGTGCGTGCTAACTTGAAATTGTCAAGCAACATATTAAAAAATCATGTTGACCACAAATACAGATTCTGTGATAAATATCCAGAAACAGTTGACCATCTTGTATCAGGTTGCACTGTGTCATCACTGGATATAAAACTCGGCATGATAGAGTGGGCCAATATCTACACTGGAAAATATGCATCTTTTACGGGAAGGAAACTGCAAGAAAATGGTATGAACAACATCCATACATCTTGAAGTGGAGATCTCAAAAAATGTGGCACATGAAAACATAAAAAATTCCAGTTGCACTTGGAACCACCGGGTTGATTAGAAAAGGTTCTGATAGACGCATTGAAGGGATTGCTGGTAGCCAATGCCTTAAAGAAATAGAAAAAAAATGTACTCACAAGTCATTCGTATAGGGTGGCTATCCAATCCCTGTTGCAGACATAGATTGGATAGCCGCCCTGCATGCTCAGGCGCATTTGTGTTTGTTCAGCACCCACAGAGTCCACCTGAAACTATGCTGAGTTTCTGGAAAAGAGCGTGTTATCTAGCGTGATCAACAATTTGAACAAGGCCAGTACACTCAAGCCCTCGGCCACGATGAATTATGACTTCGTGCTAGCACAACTATCGACGAGCCTAAGGGTCCGTCTACGCAATGTCACTCACACTGGGATCGACCCATGCAGTCCGATAACACCAGGAAGTGTCCTTCCTGACAAATCGACTATGGCGAGATTGGAACCCGGTCTCATTTTCAGAATGCGAACGTTCTAACCAATCGGCCACGTGCCAATTTACACATAAGTACAGCTCACACATTACGAAGAGCTTTATCTATGTAATATGTGTGTTTTTCTTTTCATTTCACACAAATGATCAGTGAAAATATCATGATACAATTTCTGACCTTAGGTCTCTGGTTGGGACCTGAAAGGAAATGTGTATTCAGCAGAAATTAAAGGAAATAATAATAATAATAATAATAATAATAATAATAATAATAATAATAATAATAATAATAATAATTGTCTAGACGAAGAATTGGTCTAAAAAGATCTCGGAATCCAAGAGGCACAATGCATGTGGCGAATAAGAAAAAGTTAGAAGGGCGTTCTGCAGAAGAATAAGAGTAATATTTTATGTACGGAAGAAAAAAATGCCAAAAGTGAAAGGAACTGCAAATTAATGCGAGCTGCATCGGTCAGTCAGCTCAATAATTCATATAACGAAACTTATTCGAATTCTGATGAATAGAGCTTGAAGTAGAATTAAACCGAACAAAGGTCAAGAACAGTAAGGTTTCTCTAAAAACGCTGGAACAATCAATGCCCAAAATGATTTCAGAAAGAGCAATACAAAAGCAGAAATATATATACCTATGTTTTAGAGATTACGCAAAGACTTACAATAATGTACAACACAGAAGAACTAGTTGAACTGCTAGGTAAGCTTGATCTGTTTGTAAAATATCCAGAACACACTGGGGTAAAACGCCAGCATGCAGATAGAAAATGAATCCAGTAAATACAAATAATTGAATAGGGTGTAAGACAAGCATATATCTTCCCAATGAAGTGAGTTAATCATGAAAGAACTGGAAGTTCTACCAGAATTTTTAATACTGGTCAGTTACAGATAATCCTAGTTCTATTGAGCCTGAGTCCTGAAACAGCTTCTGATAGGATTTATATTCATTTGTATCCGCATTCGTTACATTTGAGTGCAATGTTTATTAACAGGGAAAGGTACTTATTTTACTTGTTCGTCATATTTTATTGTTTTATGTAATAAACCGATAGAAGATATAAATATAGTAGAATTATCTCGTATGTCAGAAGAGAACGTATCAGGCTTGAAAACAGACAGAAAGGCGCGAATTCAATATAATAATGTGATGACAATGTCTCAACTACTGAGAATAGTCAACGAGAAGTCTCTTTGAAGTGTAAAGCAAAGTATAGTAAATAACGATAAAGCAATTACTTTTCAATTATATGAAGATGAAATCAGCTAGAAAAAAGACGACACTTGCCTCCTCGAAAAAGAATAATCACTTTTAATTTAGACTGGTTAAGTAAACAGAAAAATCATTAGGAATTTTAGCAGAAGTGTAGAATAAAAGGGTTTTGAAAGCCATTTTTTACATACAAGATATCGATTTCACTCGTGCAACTGGTCTGTAATATGAATCAAGCTTTTTTTGAGGTCGAGCTCTAGAAGCTGTAGATCATGAAAGGTTACTTTCATGTCGTGCCAGTGATCATCAGAGCTCTGTGTGTGAACTGTTCTAGAAAGTCTGGAGAATATCTGGAAAACGGCTGAAGAAAATTGGAAAATAGAAAAAGTGTCGCAACGATCCTGGTGGCATCATAACTGAATCCAGCTTGAGTATTCAGAATTATTTTCATTGAGAATAAAATAAATTGGTAAAAAAACAACAACAAAGTAACAAAAACAAAACAAAACAGGAATAAGACAGTCCTAATTAGTACACACAATTTGGTATAGTAAAGAATGTGTCAATTATTGAGCATGTGTCTTCAATCGATGCACAAATGTGAACTAAAAGAGAGTAAACATTGAAACTTAAGCTGAAGGCTGAAAAATTGTGTAATGTGAAGACAAACGTTGGACCATGAAATAGAATTGTGGTATAGAGAGATTAATGGAAAAACTGACATAAAGAAAAGAATGACTCATAAATCTGGCGCGTCTAAGAGGCCTTACTTTCAATTGGTACACACTTGTGTGGCGTGTGCAATAGTACTATACCAGTAATATTTCTGCCCGAATTCGGATGTACAGGGTGCGAACATTGTCGTCTAAATTACGCAAAAATGAAATTAACATTGACATCTCATTTTAACAGATATACTTACCACAATTACACAAAAATATCTTGAAATACTAAATAGTATATTTATTCAATAAAATCGCCAATGGCTTAAACCACGGCCCCCAGAAGACTTCGAAATCTCCAGCTGGACGGCCTTCTTGTTTAAGTTGGTGAATACTGCCATAATCTTTGCTATCAGTTCAGCTTTGATGCTACAAGAAGTTTTGTTGGTCTCTCCCTCAACTGCGCTCCACATATAATAATCAAAAGGTTAGCAGTCTGGGAAGATAGGCAGCCATATGTAAGGGGTTATGTGATCGTAGAAATTGTCTGAAAGCCATGACCAGGTTCTCCTGCTTGTGTGGCATGTTGCAGAGTCCTTTTGTCAGACATAGGGTCTTCCAGCAGCCATCCTTTTGACCCAGTGTTGAGATGTTGAGTGTTTTCACGTGAGTATATGGTAATAACGAACAAACACAGTCGTAGGGGAAAATACTGGTATATTCAGAGATGTATTTACATCAGAGAGATTAGTAGTAGAACGAACGTAGGTTAGTAGTAACAATAAGTAATAGTAATAAAGTCCAACGGTATCTTCCGGTCGAGAGACGGAAGTGTAACTGATCACTACAGAAGTCTCACTCTGCACTGCACTACACTGCTACACTACGGTATTTAACAACCCTCCCACGTGGGTCGAATGTGGCACAAGGCCGGTTTAAAGTGGGCTTACCGAGCCCGTAGGCTCGGCCAAAAATATGCCCATTTAGAACCCGTATAAACGGGTTCAGGGACTGTCTACCTCCCCGGACGACACTTTGCCCTGCGGCAAAGCCTCGTCCGGGTTCCTCTCTGCCAAAGCAGTGAGTTCGACAGGAGCAGCGCACAGTCAGAGACTGCGTACACTGCTACACTACGGTATTTAACAACCCTCCCACGTGGGTCGAATGTGGCACAAGGCCGGTTTAATGTGGGCTTACCGAGCCCGTAGGCTCGGCCAAAAATATGCCCATTTACAACCCGTATAAACGGGTTCAGGGACTGTCTACCTCCCCGGACGACACTTTGCCCTGCGGCAAAGCCTCGTCCGGGTTCCTCTCTGCCAAAGCAGAGAGTTCGACAGGAGCAGCGCACAGTCAGAGACTGCGTACACTGCTACACTACTCACCGTCTCTAGAACTACTGTCCTATTTATAATAATAGGATCAGTCTATTGTGGTTGTGAAGGTGGGTACGCCCCAACACCCAGGGACAGCACTTCTTCCTCAAGGCACTTGATGTAGGGTTCCGTGTTGAGTCTGAGGCCTTGTGGAAAGATGACTGGAGGCATAATGTCACTATTACCATTGATCACTTCAAACACCATGATGTTGATTGAATATATCACCCAACTCTTCCCGAATCTTCTGCACTGTCCTCAGATTGAAACCAAAATCCCCTAAAATGTTCGCATTGGATATTCCAGCACCCTGTAAATATAGGCGGATATATGTGAAGGAGATCAGAAGGACACTGAATTAAATAATATTACTGTTTTTGTTCTGTAGTCATAAGAAAACAACTGATTCGATCTTTCACCTGATATTCAAATTATCTGTAACTTTGAAAGTATTCAAGGTTTGATCCCATCTTATCTTTGAATGACAATGAATTTTGAAGTTGCTTTTCACAAACTGCTTTTTCTCTGTCTCTTTTTGTAAAAGAATTATCAGAGATATCATTATATATATATATATATATATATATATATATATATATATATATATATATATATATATATATATATAATGACTTAAGATATCTAATAATTCATCCTAGGAGAGAAAAAATCCCACGAATAATAGCTGTAAATTTAATATTCGTTGGAGACATATATTTTATTTTCATCTGTACACCGATTAGTTAGGCCTTTCGACTGTTAATCGATTGGGCTCTTCCCGCGTGAATTCGAATCATAACAATCATAACAACACATGCTGTTTACAAAAGATAGTTGAATGAAAATCAAAAACAAGTAATAATAATAAAATAGAAGTTATTCTCTGTTCGTCACGCACAGTCTGAGTGTGATTTTGCATGCGTGTATGTATGTGCGTATGTCTCTGCTGCGCGTGAGTGACTTAGATGTGCTTACGCCATATAATGTACACACGAGTACATGCAGACTTGCCACAGTTTGATTGAATTCGAATTAAGATGCTGGAATAAGACATTCCGCTTCCAACTAATAAATTCATCAAGTCGGAAGGGAAGAAAACAAAATGAAAGAAAACAAAAAGAAATAAAATAAACAGAAAGAAAACAAAAAGAAAGAAAACAGAGGTGTTACAGAGAGTGGAATCAAGAGTAAAGAAGCGTGATAGAGGAAAGGACGAAGAGAAGGAGGGGGAATTAGATCAAGGCATCTGAAGATGTCGACTGACATTGCATTTGAATAATTGAAGATTATAGCTATCAGGGAAGCAAGTAAGAAGAATGGATTTCCACAGACGGGAAATGCGAGCCATGGAGTTATTGAAGTAGAAGAGACGGCTACATTTAACAGTTTCAACAGTGAAAGGGTGGGACTGAAATGCCAACCTAGTAGCACGCTTATATTCATGCAGTTTGGGATCCGTGAAAGTATTTGTAGAAAAGACAGAGGGAAGCGACTGCACATCGGTGAGAAAGAGACTGTAGACGAGATCCCATATCAGGACAAATCACATTGCATATCTATCTTTGTTAAGGACCTTGAGCCGAACATTGGAGCTCCAGACAATATATGACAGCAGTATTCCATGCAAGGGCGAATGGTTAGTTTATAGAATTGAAGGATGGACTTAGGCGTGAAAAGCTTTCTGGTGTGACACACAGAAACAACTTTCCTTGCGGTTGATGAAACTATTGATTCAAGTCATTTGTTACATCTCAGATCAGCGGACAGTGAGAGACGAAGCAGGCGCAGAGAGGCTCTCTCGTGGATATAGTTGCAAGTATCGTCATAATAGATGAATTCTAAGAAATTCGACAAAACAACTTCAACAAACTAAGAAAAAATAAGCAAAGGATGATGAGGAGCTATTACCATTATTTTGTGGATGACAGAACAGAGTTTGGAAGAGATAAGAATAAACGCATTATTAAAAGACACAAAGGACAAGAAGTTGTGTATAGCCATGATTGCCAACGTCATAAAAGGACACGACATATACAAGAAGAATCCAATATACGCGTAGGATCGCCTACTTTAAATACGACATGGTATCATATTCGTTTGGAGAGGGCGTATGGTGGGTAAATACTATTACACTGACAGCTATATATATAAAAAGGAAATTTTATATATATTTTATATAAAGTTTAAGATTTTTATATATAAAAATCTATATCTTTTATGTTTTTTATAAACATTTTTTATATACAATATATATATATATATATATATATATATATATTGCATATATAAAATATATTTATTTTTTCTATATATATATATATATATATATATATATATATATATATAAAATCATTTTTTGTATTTTTTTATTATTTTTACTTTTGTCACACGCTTTCAACTCTAACGCAACGTGGCGTCAGTATTCTATCAAAGTTAAAAGTACTACTCAGCCACTATCCGATAAATGATAACTTCAAGTTAGGTTTGAACGCAAAAGAAGACTATTTATTTCAAGATACAAAGAAATGACATTTCTTTTGTTGATTCACTTTGGAACTGTCGTTTTTCAAAGATAATATATTCAGTTCTGCGTTGCGCAATAAACCATTGACTGGGCCAGTGAACAGGATCAATAACTAAAGCCGATCATTTAGGTTTCGATATGATCAAATTCCGATGGCCATACTGATTATTATTCAGTGCCGATACCGATTTTTTGTCGAAGTCTAATTGACATACCGTTCGTAATCATCAGTTACGAATCGATTATTTGATGTGCGTGTAGTCTTATAGAAAGCAGTTCGAAGAGCAATCGAAGACTCAATTTCGAATTCGAGTCAGGTGGGCGCAAATATCCTTGGGAAAGTATGAATCTATCTCTTCTCAGCTATAGGTTAAATAGTAAGACTTGTATCTGTTTTCCAGATACAAGTCTTACAGTCCAAAATGTTTCGGCTTTAGCCCACAAAGGGTTGATAAGCAGTAAAATAGGAAATCAATAAACTAATCGATAACAAATATTGCATATTTACGTAGCTGATGTTCAAATGCAAATTATTGTCAATATTAACCACTATGAGTAATTGTTTAGTATATTTAAAGCAAATTTATTTTTTCTGCATCCAGTGATGTTTGAATGGCAATTCAAGAATGGTTTTAAACAGCATTTTGAGTCGGACAAATAATAAACATGAAGACAAAAAATAATTAATTATTTAAATGAAATCAATCCGCCAAGTCATGGAAAGGTAAGAAAGGAACACGAAAACCAACCATTAGTTAATGCTATTTGTCCCAGTGCTATTTGACCCAGTGCTATTTGTCCCAGTACTATTTGACCCAGTGCTATTTGACCCAGTGCTATTTGTCCCAGTGCTATTTGTCCCAGTACTATTTGACCCAGTGCTATTTGTCCCAGTGCCATTTGACCCAGTACTATTTGTCCCAGTACTATTTGACACAGTGCTATTTGTCCCAGTACTATTTGTCCCAGTGCTATTTGACCCAGTGCTATTTGACCCAGTGCTATTTGTCCCAGTGCTATTTGTCCCAGTACTATTTGTCCCAGTACTATTTGACACAGTGCTATTTGACCCAGTACTATTTGTCCCAGTGCTATTTGACCCAGTGCTATTTGTCCCAGTGCTATTTGACCCAGTACTATTTGTCCCAGTACTATTTGACACAGTGCTATTTGTCCCAGTACTATTTGTCCCAGTGCTATTTGACCCAGTGCTATTTGACCCAGTGCTATTTGTCCCAGTGCTATTTGACCCAGTGCTACGCCAGGAAGAAAAGATTCGATTCACGCCTTTTGAAAAAAAAACCAAAAAAAAAACGGAAGTTGAACTCCAATTAGTCTATTCGATTTTCTGATCCATTAATGTCTCGATGCGCCCACATCCGAAAATAAATACGATTGGGGGATCAGAAAATTTGATTATTATTAATACCGAATGAACTTGAAGAGTTCTCAATCTGAATCCCGTCTTAAAATAAATAAATGAATAAAATAAAATAAAATTCATATGTTGATGTTTATGTTGGGTATCAGTTGAAGAAAGACCTTTGACCTTGCTTCCGCCGCATTAATAGAAATCAGAACTGGTGATAGCATAAACAGGAAATGCATTTTTTTCAGTCCCATCAGTCGTCTTTCTGAATTTACCGATTTTTTTCACTGAACACCGGATGTTATAATTTTATTTTAAATATATAATTCATCGATTTTCGAAAACAAGTATTATTTTTCTTCTTTCTTTATTCCATTTGGCCATTTATATCTTCAGCTGCCTCGTTTCTTTCTTTCTTTCTTTCTTTCTTTCTTTCTTACCACACTTGATTTTTCTTTACCAACGGCAACTTTAAAATCACCACTCTTTTTTCCTTGTTGCCTATGACATTATTTGGTTTCTCTTAATCTCGTTCCCATCACATTTCTCAACTGACGCTTCATTTTCGTCATCATTCTGTTTCTCGATTTATTATTCAACATTATCCTCTGCACTTGCGACTTTTTTTCTTTTCCTTCAAAATTGTTTAATTCTTTCTTTGACGTACTTATGCCAGATTTTTATTTCCGTCATCTTTTAAGTTTTGATCGCGAGAACCTTTCTATCTTCATTTTTCATGCGTCCTATTTCTTTCTTTCTTTCTTTCTTTATTTCTTTCTTTTATATATTTATTTTCCTTTATTTAATTTCGGATATTGTATTATTTTTCTTCGTTCATTCACGCGTTCTTTCTTTCATCGTTTTTATTTATCTTCCCCGCCTTCTTTCTTTCTTAATCCTTAACCACGACTCAGTGGTTAATTTATGACAGCATTTTAGTCGTGAATTTGCAAACATTTATTTACAAAGAAAGAAAAGCGCAAAAGAAAGGAAAATGCAAATACTCAAGCGACAAAGCAAATAAAAATGTCAACACCGGAAATAGTCCGGGAAATGCTAATATCTCTTATATCAGCTTAATGGCAGCGATTACCTGACGCGCTTTTTGACAAGCTGGGAAGGAGAAACGACAGGGGACAGAAGAGGCCAAATTTGTTGGTGAGGGAGGAAAATGAACCAGTATTTCGATCTCGCAGACAAAACCGTCCAAACTGCGAACGTACCGATCAATTAGCCTCAAATAACAATTGTAAGAAATCGATATTTACCTCTTAGTACCCGGAGGGATAGAACGTTAGGAAGAAGGCAGTGGTGATTAGGCGTTTACAGGGATCGACGAGTGGCAGTGATTGGTCGTTAATAGCGGAAGTGGTATTATTTTAGAGAGGTCTCTTTGCCTATCTATCTATCTATCTATCTATCTATCTATCTATCTGGTTCGATGGATAAATTCTCGTCCAAATTAGGTAAAATTGACAATAACACTGACATCTCCGTTTAACAGATATATTTACCAAAATTACACAAAAATATCTTAAAATACTAAAGAGTAAATTTATTCAATAATTAATTTTCGCAATCTTTTGCAAATCTTCTGCTCCAGACGACTTCGGAAACTTTTGCAACTCTTCTGGTCGCTCTACTTGCTTAAGTCGGTGAATAATCCTTGCCTTCTGTTCCTTTTTAGTGTTACAAGGAATTTTGTCGGTCTCTCGCACCACCGCGCCCCACACATAGTAATCAAGGCGGTTGCCGTTTTGGGAGTTAGATGGCCAAATGTAAGGGGTGATATAGTCACTGAAATTGCCTCACCACCATGTCTGGGTTCCCCTGTTTGTGTGCCATGGTGCAGAGTCATGTTTCCAGAAATAGGGTCTTCCAGCACCCACCGTCTCGACCCAGGGCAGCACTGCCTCCTCAACGCACTTGATGTAGGCCTCTGTGTTGAGTCTGAAGCCTTGTGGGGAGAGAGTGGATGCAAAACATCGTCATCCCTAGTGATAACTCCAAACACCATAATACTGACTGGATATATCATTCTATTCTTTCAGAATCATCTGCTCTATCCCAAAACACTCTGGAATTGGAACTTCCAATAAGAATGACAAACAGAACAACCAAATTTTTGGCAGAGTAAATTGCTTCATGGCGCACTTTTTCTAACAGATTGTGTCCAACTGACCTTACTATACTGTGTAATTGACAAATCAAAATCATTATCTCCTAAACAATTCTTATAGTATAAAAATCTTTTCTGGCTATAAATAATCTGCAATGAGTTGATAAGCCGTAAAAAATCTAATCAATCAACCAATGGAAAATGAAAAAAGAAATGACAAGATCTTATCCCAGAACAAAAATATCTGAAGTAGAGTATAATTATTTGGTGGTGCGATGGAAATTTGCACAAAAAACATTTGCTAAAATAAAAATATTAAAACAATTCGAGATCGGAAGAAAGAGTGAAACAATTTCGATCACAGCAGTGTTGAAGTTAGCGAGAATGCCGAAGGATTGTTGGAAACTCAACGACTGATTTCTGCGATAATCATCATATAAATTCATAATCTCTCAAGTAATCTTATTATTTCTCAAAGATGTACTTAATTCGAATTCCTTGTGAAGAACTTTCCCTGGGCACTACATATATATATATTCTTTAGTTTAGTTGGCTGTTTTTCACAAATGAAAAATCTCCGTTTTATTTTTCTCTCTCTAAATTCTTTTATTTTTAATTTCACCTGCCTGCAGGATGTAGGCGATTATCCGTCTGAACAGATCTTTTTTTATTATCTATAAGCTTGGGAAGGATTATAGAATGTTTTACCTTGATTTCTTTACGGTTTGGAATTCACAGTTTCCTTCAGTTATACGAGCTGCCACCTACGACCAGAGATCCCACCTTACTCTGCTCTTTAAATGGGCGAATAACAGATTGATCGATACCTTTCTAAAAGGGTATTTGTTCGAAAGTGAACGCAACAGATTTGGTCAGTATTTGGACCATACTCGCAGAAACCACTCCCGACTTCGATAGCCCTTACGCTACCATAATTTCACATCCAAATTATTATTAAACTTTAAATAGTAGACTGCAGCAGTTGCAGTGATAATGACGTTAATAGAGTTCTTTTATTTTCGGTTGGTCAATCTAGTTTAGCGACATATCAACCTCTATGGGTTATTTAATGCCGAAATCTAAATATTTTGAACACAATTTTATGGCATCAATTAAATATATTTTGAATGCAATTGTATGCCTTCAAAATGTATTGTTGGTAATTTTATTATAAACCGTTATTTTTGGTAATTTTTATATAATAATTTATTACTGGTATTTTTACTATAAAATTGTATTTCAGATCTTTCATAGGGTTTTTGTTTGGAGGTTCAAAAGTTGACCATAGATGGGACCCTAATAGGTGCTACCACACCAGGTCAGGGTAGACATGGGAACAAGAGCATTTAAGAGTTGATTTTACGCAGGTCAAAACCTCCAATCTCTCGATTAGGAGCCTTGATGCTAAATGTAGTCTATTGCCATACCCTGGACATATTATTTTCCGAAATCTTTGTGCATAAGTCAATTATAAAACCTGAAAGATGTATGCAAGGATATTATTTATTTATTTATTTTTGTTATTCAATTTACGATTAGAAATCAAGTGTCATATGTGATATTGTAATTATTCAGCTGTTCTTTTTTCATATTATATCTGAACATTATGCGGACAATAATACATTGTATTTGGGTGAGTGCATCAATCATTTTATTGAAATTTTATAAATTTCATTGAAAATAAACTCAAACAGAAGGAATAACATAGCTACATACAGATAAGATTTACAAAGTATCTCGCTCTTATTATTATCACGGTTTAGCTTTCACAATTAAGATTTTGGTGGTATTTCCTGGCTACTGCAGGTTCTCAGAGGGTTTTATGAAGCTATGTGAGAGAGAAATGCATTTCCAAAACGACGGCACGAAATCAGCCAAGATACGGAACATACGGTGTTGCCTCTTTATTCTGATCTGTTTTAGAGGCTTCACATTAGGATTCTGTGATTCATTTTCATCTTGCCTCTGTTTCCTGCTGACGGTGCTTGTGATATCAAAGTTTTTTTCAAAGAATTCTGAAATCTCGTTAGTAGAACCATAGTTCTTCCTTGGCCAGAGACTAATTATCCGAACAAGTGGAACTTTGGAAGGCAATAGTTCTCGATTCTTGCCACGTCGCCAGCCCAAAGTTGTTTCTTTTGTATATCAAAAACGCGTGTGGCCCTGGCTTACTCGAGAAATTCGGTGTCACAAACGAAATCGCTTCATTTTACAGCATTTTTCGCAGCGCCTGAATAGGCCTTGGTGGCATCTGTATACGACCCAGAATTCAGCACCATGTATGCCCAGCACTATGTGCGCATAATTTGGTTCTGAGTCTCCCCAGTCTTTTGTTTACCGAGATAAACTAGGCTTGATTATCCTTAATCCAGTCTGTGGCATATTTCAAGCATCAATATAACATAGTGTAGGAAGATTAATTGTTAAGCGATAAACACAGAAGTAATTGATTTTCATCACTTGACTAAGAAATGTCATGTTTTCAATATTATTTGTATGAGCTTTTCACTTTCCATTAATTTTATTATGTGTTTGTTGGGACAGAAAAATACTTAACGCGGCTGATAACTGCATCTAATCTCACTTGAAATGGATGAATTTTATGAGAATTTTATGTTATTTTTAAATGTCTGGGACAGATTCTGGTTTGTAAATATAACATTTGTTTGTGTATATACCATAGTATTCTGCATGTAACATTGCTTTTTTCATAGACCATTCATTCATTTCTGTATATTTCATTAGTTTGCGCACATGTCATTGATTTGTTGCATTTACCATTTTTCTGTATATCCCATTGGTTTGCGCACATAACATTATTTTCTGCATATACCATTGGTTTGTGTATATACCATTGTTTTCTCGATATACGATTGGTTTGCGAATATATCATTGGTTTGTGTATATATCATTGTTTTCTCGATATACGATTGGTTTGCGAATATATCATTGGTTTGTGTATATACCATTGTTTTCTCGATATACGATTGGTTTGCGAATATATCATTGGTTTGTGTATATACCATTGTTTTCACGATATACGATTGGTTTGCGAGTATATCATTGGTTTGTGTATATAACATTGTTTTCTCGATATACGATTGGTTTGCGAATATATCATTGGTTTGTGTATATACCATTGTTTTCTCGATATACGATTGGTTTGCGAATATATCATTGGTTTGTGTATATACCATTGTTTTCTCGATATACGATTGGTTTGCGAATATATCATTGGTTTGTGTATATACCATTGTTTTCTCGATATACGATTGGTTTGCGAATATATCATTGGTTTGTGTATATACCATTGTTTTCTCGATATACGATTGGTTTGCGCATATATCATTGGTTTGTGTATATACGATTGTTTTCTCGATATATGATTGGTTTGCGCATATATCATTGGTTTGAGTATATACCATTGTTTTCTCGATATATGATTGGTTTGCGCATATATCATTGGTTTGTGTATATACCATCGTTTTCTCGATGTACGATTGGTTTGCGCAAATATCATTGGTTTGTGTATATACCATTGTTTTCTCGATGTACGATTGGTTTGCGCATATATCATTGGTTTGTGTATATACCATTGTTTTCTCGATATACGATTGGTTTGCGCATATATCATTGGTTTGTGTATATACCATTGTTTTCTCGATATACGATTGGTTTGCGAATATATCATTGGTTTGTGTATATACCATTGTTTTCTCGATATACGATTGGTTTGCGAATATATCATTGGTTTGTGTATATACCATTGTTTTCTCGATATACGATTGGTTTGCGCATATATCATTGTTTTGTGTATATACCATTGTTTTCTCGATATACGATTGGTTTGCGCATATATCATTGGTTTGTGTATATACCATTGTTTTCTCGATATACGATTGGTTTGCGCATATATCATTGGTTTGTGTATATACCATTGTTTTCTCGATATACGATTGGTTTGCGAATATATCATTGGTTTGTGTATATACCATTGTTTTCTCGATGTACGATTGGTTTGCGCATATATCATTGGTTTGTGTATATACCATTGTCTTCTCGATGTACGATTGGTTTGCGCATATATCATTGGTTTGTGTATATACCATCGTTTTCTCGGTATACGTTTGGTTTGCGCATATATCATTGGTTTGTGTATATACCATTGTTTTCTCGATATACGATTGGTTTGCGCATATATCATTGGTTTGTGTATATACCATTGTTTTATCGATATATATGATTGATTTGCGCATATATCATTGGTTTGTGTATATACCATTGTTTTCTCGATATACGATTGGTTTGAGCATATATCATTGGTTTGTGTATATACCATTGTTTTCTCGATGTACGATTGGTTTGCCCATATATCATTGGTTTGTGTATATACCATCGTTTTCTCGATATACGATTGGTTTGCGCATATATCGTTGGTTTGTGTATATACCATTGTTTTCTCGATATACGATTGGTTTGCGCATATATCATTGGTTTGTGTATATACCATTGTTTTCTCGATATACGATTGGTTTGCAAATATATCATTGGTTTGTGTATATACCATTGTTTTCTCGATATACGATTGGTTTGCGAATATATCATTGGTTTGTGTATATACCATTGTTTTCTCTATATTCGATTGGTTTGCGTATATAACATTGGTTTGTGTATATACCATCGTTTTCTCGATATACGATTGATTTGCGAATATAGCATTGGTTTGTGTATATACCATTGTTTTCTCGATATACGATTGGTTTGCGCATATATCATTGGTTTGTTTATATACCATTGTTTTCTCGATATACGATTGGTTTGCGCATATATCATTGGTTTGTGTATATACCATTGTTTTCTCGATATACGATTGGTTTGCGAATATATCATTGGTTTGTCTATATACCATTGTTTTCTCGATATACGATTGGTTTGCGAATATATCATTGTTTTGTGTATATACCATTGTTTTCTCGATATACGAATGGTTTGCGAATATATCATTGGTTTGTGTATATACCATCGTTTTCTCGATATACGATTGGTTTGCGCATATATCATTGGTTTGTGTATATACCATTGTTTTCTCGATATATGATTGGTTTGCGCATATATCATTGGTTTGTGTATATACCATTGTTTTCTCGATGTACGATTGGTTTGAGCATATATCATTGGTTTGTGTATATACCATCGTTTTCTCGATGTACGATTGGTTTGCGCATATATCATTGGTTTGTGTATATACCATCGTTTTCTCGATATACGATTGGTTTGCGAAGATAGCATTGGTTTGTGTATATACCATTGTTTTCTCGATATACGATTGGTTTGCGCATATATCATTGGTTTGTGTATATACCATTGTTTTCTCGATATACGATTGGTTTGCGAATATATCATTGGTTTGTGTATATACCATTGTTTTCTCGATGTACGATTGGTTTGCGCATATATCATTGGTTTGTGTATATACCATTGTTTTCTCGATGTACGATTGGTTTGCGCATATATCATTGGTTTGTGTATATACCATTGTTTTCTCAATATACGATTGGTTTGCGCATATATCATTGGTTTGTGTATATACCATTGTTTTCTCGATATACGATTGGTTTGCGAATATATCATTGGTTTGTGTATATACCATTGTTTTCTCGATGTACGATTGGTTTGCGCATATATCATTGGTTTGTGTATATACCATTGTTTTCTCGATGTACGATTGGTTTGCGCATATATCATTGGTTTGTGTATATACCATTGTCTTCTCGATGTACGATTGGTTTGCGCATATATCATTGGTTTGTGTATATACCATCGTTTTCTCGATATACGATTGGTTTGCGCATATATCATTGGTGTGTGTATATACCATTGTTTTCTCGATATACGATTGGTTTGCGCATATATCATTGCTTTGTGTATATACCATCGTTTTCTCGATATACGATTGGTTTGCGCATATATCATTGGTTTGTGTATATACCATTGTTTTCTCGATATACGATTGGTTTGCGAATATATCATTGGTTTGTGTATATACCATCGTTTTCTCGATATACAATTGGTTTGCGAATATATCATTGTTTTGTGTATATACCATTGTTTTCTCGATGTACGATTGGTTTGCGCATATATCATTGGTTTGTGTATATACTATTGTTGTCTCGATATACGATTGGTTTGCGAATATATCATTGGTTTGTGTATATACCATTGTTTTCTCGATATACGATTGGTTTGCGCATATATCATTGGTTTGTGTATATACTCTTGTTGTCTCGATATACGATTGGTTTGCGAATATATCATTGGTTTGTGTATATACTATTGTTGTCTTGATATACGATTGGTTTGCGCATATATCATTGGTTTGTGTATATACCATTGTTTTCTCGATATACGATTGGTTTGAGCATATATCATTGGTTTGTGTATATACCATTGTTTTCTCGATATACGATTGGTTTGCGCATATATCATTGCTTTGTGTATATACTATTGTTTTCTCGATATACGATTGGTTTGCGAATATATCATTGGTTTGTGTATATACTATTGTTGTCTTGATATACGATTGGTTTGCGCATATATCATTGGTTTGTGTATATACCATTGTTTTCTCGATATACGATTGGTTTGCGCATATATCATTGGTTTGTGTATATACCATTGTTTTCTCGATATATGATTGGTTTGCGCATATATCATTGGTTTGTGTATATACTATTGTTTTCTCGATATACGATTGGTTTGCGAATATATCATTGGTTTGTGTATATAACATTGTTTTCTCGATATACGATTGGTTTGAGCATATATCATTGTTTTGTGTATATACCATTGTTTTCTGCATATAGCTTTAGTTTTGCATATACCATTGTTTTCTGCATATATATGTTTGTGCAGATACAATTGTTACATACATATATCAATCCGTTTAACCGGTTATCAAGCGTGGGGTGCATACTCTCTCTACTTAGTTTCGTCTTTTCTTCACCGTCTCTTTTTGCAATTTTCTTGTTTCTTGTTTATCATTTGTATGCGATCCGTTCTTCAAACATTGTCTTAAACCATTATTATTAATGATTCCATTATTTTCTGATTTCTTCTTTACATCTATGCATATCTCGTTTTATCTATAATTCCATCTGTCTCTGGAAATGTCTTACAGCCTGTTTTCATTCCGTCTGGGCTTCAATTTCTGACATTTCCTATTACTCTAGTCTTTCTTCTGCCAGTTCGTCTACAAAATTTGCCAGTCGCATTTCATTCCTTGGCATTGCGTATTCAGTTGGCAGAAGGATTTCAGATACTTTATATACCATAGTTCAACCAATACAAGGCTCGAGAGTCACTCAGGATAGAAGGTTTCTGTTAAAATGATTATAATAAATGTAAATTTCTGTTAAAATGATTATAATAAATTTGGTGCTATATTACTGGAAGAGGTGAGTGTAGGAAGGGGAGATTGTGTGAATAACAAGGAGAGACAACGATTAACCCTTGACTTGAAGAAGATAATTTTGTAGTGTTCAGGGAAGCATTTACGTGGGAGTCTGTACACAAAGTAACAGTTCTTGGGGAAATCTCTCTCAGTGGAATACGGAGGGAATGAGTTTGATTCGACTGCAGGGATGCAACATTGTGTGTCCTGGTTGTAAAGTTATGGACTGTTAGATCTAAAAAATAGAACTCATTTGCTATTTTCAATGGTGACCAAACTTTTTGCTTCTTTTCACATGGAGTCTATTGGCATCATATATTGAGCGCAAAACTTCACAAGTTGTAATTTTTTTAATTATAAAATATTGCAAGTTTCTATTTTTAGCTTAAAAAAGGTGTATATATTTCACAGGTTAAACCACTCAGGTATTTTTCTTTCTATTTAACTTGTCTTTTCTAATTTATTCTTTGCCGACTTTCATCTTCTTCCACTTGATTGGAATTACTTCCATTATTCTTGGAAATCTGTTTCTTCGGGACTTTTGTTAGTTTCTTGCTGGTTTCTTTTGACTCATTGCATTATTTCTTTGGCAAATGTACCCTCAATGAAACTTTGTGTCAAAAGGATGCTTTTTCCCATGACACTGCTTTTTTTCGTGACCAATGACGTTTAAAGTGCATTTCCCCAACACCCCGTTCCCGTATCTGTATGAAGCACTTGAACCAGAAGTCGACGATTCCATTTTCACCTAGCACTTTACATTTAGCGAATGTCCTTGTAGTTTTTTCTTACAATGATCTCTAAATTTATTTCAGTCTCCTCATTCTCTTTGACCTTTCGCAATATACTTAATAATCCAATCCATAATCTTTGTGCCCCTTTCTGAATTCTCGTAAAATTAACCCCAGAAAACTATTTTTCGTAACATCTAGCTCCATTTCTTCATCAGATTTCCATTTGTCTGTCAGTAAAATTGTTTTTTATGTGCCGTGTCTCTTCAGGACGTAGGCGATCATCAGCCTCCACATCTTCCTGTCCCTTGTAGCATTTAATAAGGTTTGTCTTTTTGTTATTACTCCCAAACCTTGTTTTAACATCCATTTACTCAACCCCCATCAAGTATGTTACGCGCTGCTTTCCTTTGTCTCTCTTTCCCATAATCTGTCCTGTGAGTATCAAATTTTCCAAGCCCTACATCCTCAATGCGTGCCTCAGAAACTTCAACTACCTCTTCCTGATGTTAAGTATAAGTTTAATTTTTGTTTCCATTTTCTCTAAAACCTCGTTGTTACCCACATGTTCGATCCTTGCTATCCTCAGCATCTTTCTGTAGAATCATTTTTCTGTTGCTTCACGTCTCTTCATGTCAGTGGAGATTATGCAGTATTTGCCGCTGTACAGAAGGAGAGATATCACGTGTCAGTTCGGTAATCTTTTCTTTGTTTCCAACGAAGTTTTTCTGTCTCTTAATACTCTGCTTAGCTTTTGGAATGCATCTTTGGCCATCCCGATACGTCTTCGGATTTCAGTGTCGCACTTTTCGTCCTCTGTTAGAACACTTCCCAGATATTTCAATTTTTGTACTTATTTGATCTTAGTATCCCCGATTTGTAATTTGCATTTTGGGCTCACCCCTTTTGCTAACAACAATGCATTCTGTCTTCTTGAAGACTTACTCTTATACTTAGTCCTTTCTTCTCGCTTTCCTTCGCTACCTTCTGTAGGAGCATTGTTAAACTCTTTTGTCAAGATTGCTCAGAGCTATGTCGGTTTCTACTGAACCTAATTTTCTTAGTGTTTTGATTAAATTCTTTTGTCTAAATTCTTAGTCGGTTATTTTTTTAAAAACAGTTTTTCTTAGTTAAAGCCGTTTAATGTAATTCTTTTGTTCTAGCTGCCGAACATTATTTTAGTTTTCATTCAATATTTTAGCAACTCATCATGCAACTGGATTTGTCCATTATTTTTCCATTTTAGGCTGTGAATTTCAATTAAAGACGATGATGACGCTATTAACTGTATAAATTCCGTACCACCGAAAAGTTTTAAAATATTAAAAACAAAAGCAATATTAACAATAATTTAAATATGCTCTTTGAAATATGAAGTTCGTTGAGTGTAGAACATATAGGTAATTAATAAGTCAATAAAACTATTTGGTAATATTCATTCTATAAATAATAATTAAAAATGGCACTATATATATATATATATAAGAATACTAATTGAAAATGCTACGAAATACCGGTCCAATGGATTTTGCTAAATTTTACACTTCTCGATTATTTCCTCACGATTATTATTCAATAAAAAACATTTCTGATGTGTCCATTAGAAAAAGTTCTATTCAAACAAAAATTACATTTACCAGTTTAAGAAAATGATTAAAAATAGATATTTTAAATATATCTATATTTTTGATATGAGGTAACTATTTACTCTATTTACATTGTTCAGACTGTTGTCCTCATCTTTATTGTCATATTCAGGTGATATACGTTGGTATTTCAAACCGAAGTCTTTATTTTGTCCACCGGGGTAGATTGTTCTAATTCCACGTGCCGTGCCTTTTCTGGTTATCTCAGTTTCAGTTATTTCCCTTTAGTAACTCAACTCTCCAATGATTTGTTCACCTCTGCTGTAGCCAGGTATTGAAAAGACAGCATATTTCGGCTTATATTTCTTGCCGTATGATGGACTCTCCTGTCTTGTAAAAAATATAGTTAAACGGGAGAGTTCATCATACATAAAATAGGGAGTTACTTTTCAATCACCCTGTATAATAATTTAAAAAACAAGTAAAAACTTTGCAAACAAAACAATATCTTAGTTTTATCGCAATTATCTTTTGATAAAGGGCAATTGTTTATATCTTCTTATGGAGTTCAGAATAAAACTGTAATTATTTATTTAAAAAAATTTTTTGTGACGTATCTTTATGGCATTGGAAATATTTTTAGTATCCCAATTATATTTCCGCCGAGAATTCATTAAATTAAAAACGTGGATTTAGTTTGGTTTAATATTTTTTTCATTAAATTATTTGAGCTTAGAAGATTGAGGAACTATAATCGCTTATTCTAAGTTTTTTCTCGATTCACTTTTCTTTTCTTCCCCCATTTCTTTACTCCTCGGTCTGTTCTTATATGGCTTTTAATATATATCCGTTTTCATTTTTGCATGAAATTAATAAAACAATAAGTACTCATGATTTCTCTGGGTTTTGGTAGATTTTTTAATCCAAGATTTGCCAGCAAATATTCGGCTATGTTACTTCTGCTGGTAAAAACAATAAGTCTTTCAAATGCTTGGCGTCCTGGATAAAACGATAAACTACATCCGACAGAAAAGCCCCTGATCAGCAGGTTTTGAGAAGCTTAGGTGGTAGCACCTGTTAGGGTCCGAGATATGTGCAAATTGTGAACCCCCAATCTGGGGTCAAAACACTATGAATGTATAAAAAAAGATTTTTATAGTAAAAATACTAGCAATACACTTTTGTGAAAGAAAGAATATTACCAGCAATTCATTATTGGAAAAAATATTACCAGCAATACATTTGGCAATCGACAAAATCCCTCTTTACAAAAATACCTCAATTTAACCTGATCTACAAATAGATTTCTTACAAAGATAATATATTCTATACATACGAACCTATCCTGAAAATCTTGTCGGCATTAAATAACCCATTCAGGTTGATATACCGTAAAACAGTATAAACCAAATCAATCAAATGCCAGGAAGATTATTATGATAGAATAAAATCGTTGTAATCTTCGGGAGTTTTTATCTGAACATGCCGCCCGATTTTCAAAAATTGCGCAGTTGTTATCCAAATCGACACGTTTCAAATCTGATAGGAATTTTCGTAATATATTTGTGATATATAGATGGATTAGAATTAATAAAAATCTTCTTTTCACGAAACCTAACCCAAATCACACGTAAAACAACCACCTTGTTGTCAATTCATACACCCAACCGAATACTATTTACCTCAACTTTGTTCTTTGTATAATTGAACTGTAGGGATTTCTGTAAAACTTTTGGTCTTACTGAGTAGCTTCCCTTTAGGATTCATGTTGAATATAAAATGGACACAATTTTATTTGGTGCAAACGAAAGAAAGCATTTGTTTGTATTTCATTGCATGTTTCATTGCTAACACAGCAACTCCCTGTCGACTGTTTTGTGAGCAGTTAATAACAGGAAAATGAGTACAGATCTCATTCACATCACGTTGGTTACACTTAATCATTTTTATGCAAATGATAGACGAGGTAATATATTGACTGACTAGTAAAGATTACTGGTTGGAAAATGGAGCAAGGCAGCAGTTCATTAAATTCACAAAAAAATAAGACGTGTATTTTTCTACAAATTACAACTGCTGTCTTGGGTTTATCTAAAAAAAAGCTCGAAAATGCATTTTAAATAATTTATATGCCTTCTTTGAACTAAAATCTTGGTACAGTTTGAGAGAAAAGGACTTAAAGCTAATCTGAATTAGAAGAAAAATATTTTTTGTAAATAAATAAACTTTTTAAGCATTTAAAAAAAATTGACACGATTTGTCGTCACTCATCGAACCTCCATTGTATACGACAATTGTAAACAAGAAATTTAAACATCATTTTAAAATCTAATATTTGTCCTAGAGATGTGTTTCAATATCTATTTGTAAATTTAAGGATTAATTAATTGCATTTTCTAAATGTATTACTTACTAAAGTAAAATTTGCCTTGAATAAAGACGTTTTTTTTATATACGGTAGCCTGTGAGATCAACAGATATGATAAAAACCGTGTAATTTCATCCCAGTCCTAAAAATTAAATATACCAGCTGAAGAAATACGGTAGACCAGCAGCGCAATAATCAAGAATTTGCTGTTTATGTTTGAAAATTAATTTTCATTAACGATATATAATTAATTAAGAAATATATATTTTTTATTTTATGCGTTTATATTAAACTCAGTATAATGAATAATTTTGAAGGCACAAAAATATAGCGTAAAATTAATTTGGGTTACATTACATGTAAACAAAAAAACATTTTATTCTCTGAGTAAATTTTACAAATTTACAGAGTAATGTATGTTTTTATGAATGAAATAATCGTCGTAATTCTGAAAACTTTCTTAGTGGCGAAGGCAACAATTTATGTATGAAAAATACGACAAAGATTTGTTTGTAAAATAATAAAAACTTAAAAGAACAACTTACTTTAATTACTAGAGTAAGTATTGGTTTTTCTTGTGTACAAGAATCTGCGAATAAATACCGGAAAAGAGAGACACACAAAAAACAAAAAAAAAAAACAGCCATACCGTTGGATCGGAATATACAAAGATACAAAACACAAGATACAAAACACAAGATACAAAACACAAGATACAACATTCAAGATACAAAATCTGACTGAACGAGAGACAAATAAGATTAATATATATGATACTCTTCCGATATTGAATCGTCGTCGGCACCCACTCACACCGAGCATCGGGATCGTCTTCCTCTCTCCTTATTCCCTTTCGCCCTTCTGGCGGAGATAGTGGAGATTATTGTGAAGGCCTAGCCTAATGCTGAAGAGTTGTGAGCGGGTGTCACAAAGGAGTGTCGGTGGTAGGCACGGCTGGGCTAGTGTGGCCCTCCAGACGGCACGTCACTGATACTCTTCATGGTGATGGTTGTTTTGGGCCTCCGCATAGCCTCTTACCGATAGTGAGTTCTCCAAACAGGATGATACGTGATAGTCGAGAGGGTAGCATTGTGGACACGTGATCCGCCCAGTGAAGGCGATGTTGAACGATGTTAGCCTCGATGCTGGGGAGAGATACCCGAGAGAGAAACTCGTTGTTGGTGATGCGAACGATTCTTCGGAGCTTCGTTTGTTGGAACCGTTCTAAACGTTTGAGATAGTGAATAATAATCAGTCAAAGCAAGATATCAAAATTATTTAATTTTTGTACATCCATACCAAAACTAATCTAACAGTTGCTAAAAGGATAAAAATAAAATTCGTTTAAAAAAGGTTCATACTCAAAAATGGCATTAAACTTTACATTTTTTGAATCTTCAGACATCTTTATTTAATAGAAGAAACTATTTTTTCTGTTTTCTATGCATATTTAGTTATTATGCATATGTGTACAGTTAATTATATGAAAAGTATATTTATTCACTGTACACACACATATATATGTATAGGGTGCGATGGGTAAATTGTCAGCATTTTATATTTTAATTTCGCGTATAAATTGTTTATTTTTTATTTTGCCGAGTGCACAGTATAGTAGTTTCAGCTAGGCACCGTCAGTTAGAAAAGAAGAAGCATGTCGCCATTCACTCCGCCAGAAATTTGGAAACGGCATGCTGTGTTTCTTGGCATTCACTCCGGAAGCTCAGATACGAACATCTCAGAGTGTTTGGGTGTCAATCTGTGGACAGTGCAGAGGATTCGGAAAGAGTTGGATGATATATCCAGTTAATATCATGGAGAGATCACTAGTGATGGCGACGCTATGCCACCATTCATCTTCCCACGGGACTCAATGCGGAGGCTTACATAAAATGTGTTGAGGAGGTAGTGCTGTCTGGGTCAAGATGGTGGCTGCTAGAAGACCCTATGTCTGGCAACAGGACTCTGCATTTTGCCACACAAACAGGAGATCCCAGTCATGGCTGTCAGACAATTTCTGCGACCACGTCACACCTTACATCTGGTCACCTAACTCCTTAAATTGCAACCCCCCACATTGATTATTATGTGTGGGGCGCATTTGTACGAGACGGCAACAAAACTCCTTGTCGCACCAAAGATGAACTGAAGGCAAGGATTATGGCAGCATTCAGCAACTTCAACAAGGAGACCGTCCAGAAGAGTTGCAGGAGATTCCGAAGTCTGGAGGCCCTGGTTGAAGCCAATGGCGATTTTATTGAAAAAAAATTTACTCTTTAGAATTTTATATTTTTGTGTAATTTTGGTAAATATATCTGTTAAAATGAGATATCAGTGTTTTCGCAATTTAGACGGCCATTTATTCATCGTACCCTCTATAGGGGAAAACGTTATATAAAATTTTATATATGAAGAACAGTTAGAGAAAAATCTATGACAAAAATGGAAACGATTTTCACTTTAGTAAGATGAAATCCTATAGAACGAAACGCGTCACACGAAAAAAAATTTCCACTTTGTCATAGATATATGTATTTATTTATTTTATTTTATTTAACGTTATTTTTAGTGGATACTTGTATTAGAGTAGACGCTCCGTTTAAAGTGATAAAAATCTGTCTGATACATTCTAAATATTAATTCTAAAAATTCACTTTTTTAAGTTTAGATACGAAACTGTGTAGATATGAAAATTTCGGGAGCTCTATGGCGAGAGAAGTTTCGCTTAAAGGTACATTTCGAGACTTGGCTGACTAACTTGTTCTTTGTTGGTCAAAAAGCATTGTATTTAGAGATAGCTCCCTCTGCCCAGAGGGATGCCGGTTCGAATCATATTAGCGAGCGTAAATTTTAATTTAATAAGATATCAAGCAACCATAAAGAAAATATGATGAATTATGTTTACACTGGAATTTCCGAGGGATAATGGAAACAGAGATGTTATACCCATAGACACTCCTTTACTCATCCTAAACTAAAATACCAAATAACCTTTTGAAAAAAATTTGGGAATTGAGGGCAAAAGATCTGAATCCCCAGAGAGATTAGAAAATTATAGGTTTATCTCATACTCCTAATCGTCTTAGAGATAGGTACAGTCTATGTTTAGAGGAAAAAATTAAAATAATAAAATACAAAAATCAATGCGAACTATTAAATCAAAGGAATGAACTAGAGTTAAAATGTAGACGTAGAAACAGGTTTAAACTTATACAAGAACATAGATCTTACCTTATTACTAGTTAACTCCAAACCCCTCTAATGTTGAATATATAACGATAATTAATTCTCTATTCTCCATATTAATTCTGTCTTCCCCAGTTTATGCAACCCCCTTTGATTAACTTTTTATTTAATTTTTATTTTTTTGTTTTTTGTTTTTAAAGAATTCCAGGTATAGCTTGGTTTTCTTAATATTTTAATCTATCCTTAAAGTTATGAATGGATAATTTATTCTAACTTTAAATCGTTTGATCATTAAATTCCCCGTCCCTTAATAATATAAAACCCATAAATCTATTCTTTCTTTATATTAATTGTCTAAATAGGATTTATTGTTAATCTTATTAACACATATTTGTTAGTATAATTTGGTATTCCCTAGCGGGAACCTAAATTTCTTTATATATAATTAAAGATTCTGGTCATAAATAAACTCCTCATTCGGCCTTTCTTTTAGTTTCAATTCAATACCTCACTCTTCATATAACCTCAAATTAGGATTTTAAGGTTAATATCGGGGTTGATTCTAGCGAACCTCTAGAGAGAGATATCTCCCCTCATCACCAACTCAGGCAGATAAAAAATCTGGCTGAGGCGTCATTTTGGGTAGGTTCGGTATCTTTTCCTCGATTGCGATCTAAATTAAATTCTAAATCCTTGATTCAGAGACGAATTCAATCCAGGGTTGAAGAAGACTGGCGCATGGCTGTTGCTGGTTGAAATAGGCTATACCCAAATGAGGTAATTTGGGATTTTTTGCTGTGTAATAAATCTGCTCTGTTATAATAAATATATTGAGCTCTCTTTATGGATCAGTTTTAATATTTGATATTACTAGGATCCACCGGGATTATATATTAACAGATATGTTACCTGAACTATATATATATATATATATATATATATATATATATATATATATATATTAAACTTTAATATATTTATAGTCGATGAGTGATCAATATTGAGGATAGAGTTTTTTCAGTATAAAGGTAATAAAAATCATCACTTCATCGTGACTGTTAGATTCACTTCTTACCTGATCATTAGACCATATAATGAAGTGTATTATCCACCTTGTCTGAACTACTTGCTAATAAGATATTTTGTTGTTATAGTAATATGAATCATGTTCGCTTATTAGTGAAGAATTATGTTGTCTGCTCCCATAACAACCGAATATGTCATTAGTAAATAAAAGCGACCATGCTCAAAGACCAACAGAATATATATTCACATTTTTTACTGTTACTCTTTAGATATATCGATAACTAAGTAGAGAAAATTATACACTACTTTTTTCATAATTTCACATAAACAAGGCAATAACTCCACTAAGATGCAATGCGCTACTGTGTGTGAGAGAATATGACGTAATCAAAACATTAAGTAGAAATTAAGAAGACAAAAGATAACGATTGACATTGCATTTAAATTTGGGAAGATCAAAGTTGACTGGAAAGCAAGAAGCCGGAAGAAAGTTCCATAAGTGAGAGAAATGTGAGAGAAATGTGAGAGAAGAAACTCTTAGCATAGAACTTACGGTTGTATTTTAACTGTAAAATGGTGAGACTTTGTTATCAATGCAGTAGTACACTTAAAATCACAAAGTCCAGTTACCAAAGCGGAAAGCGCATCAGAACAATTACCATGAAAAATCACTGGGAAGTTACGTTAAAGAAAGTGACTGAAGCCGAGATGCTATGTCAGGACCAATAACATTGCGAATTTTGTCTTTGTATTTCATCAAGAATGTCTGAATACATAGTAGAAGTGCCAGACCAGATGTGACATCAATATTCAATGCATGGGCGAATGTTAGACTTATAAAGACGTAAGATAGAGAAAAATGATCTCGCTCGTTACAGTGAAGCAGCTTTCTTAGTAGCAGACAGAAACAATCTTTTCACTTTATGTCAGCGGAAAACGTTAGTAATTACAATGAGACTAACAGAAACGGGTTGGAATGATATTACGTTTAAAATAGTATTTTGTTGTTATTGCGTGATTCAAATTAAGAATCTATTCTAATTCTTTTCTTAAATTGGAAATATCCACATCATATCAAAACTGTTTCTTGAGATGTTCTTAGCGTCAGCCTCGAAGTAATACGCTCACTGTTCCCGAGAAATAAATATATTTTCTAAACATTTATTATATGATGAAAATGAAAAGCTTTGAATTAGAGATTAAATTATTTCAGCGATCTCGCGTGGGTTTATAAATCAGCGAAATATTTTTGTGTATGTGTGGGTGATTTTAGAAGCATACCTATATCTATATCTAAAGCTCTACATTAAAAAAAGTATTAATTCAAACACACGTAATTATCATCTGTTTCAATTGGCAGAGCGAATAACGCCTTCTCTGACAATTGGCAAACTAGAAATAAACACACTTTAAAAGATGAAGTTAAAGAGCAGTTGAAATAATTGCTTACAGGAATTCATTAAATTTAAACAGATTTAATGTTGTTTTATTGTGACTTTCGAAAAGAAAACGATGCTCAAAAATCATAAACAAATAGAAAAGAAATGGAAATTGTAGACGTAAGAGTTTGTAGTGTTAAAATAGATTAATCCGTCAGTTTCACAAACCACTGATCATGATTTTCTTCCTAAGGTCTCTAGAAAAGCAGCCTTGTGTCAAAAGCAGGTGGGTCAACTAACTGAAAATATAATTGTAACACTAATTAGCTGTTACAACTTTTAAAAGATTAAACGCACATTTAATATAACTAGATTAAAATAAATGATCCTATATGCAGATCAATACCTACACAGGATCCAAAATAAGTGATTATCAATAATACTCACATATTCATATTAATATATTGCATGCCTTAGTTGGTGGTTAACACATACTTTCATTCTCTCATACAAGCGTATAGATGGGAATACCATTCTTCAAGTCATTACACCTTTTGTATCAGTTAATGAAATACGACAAGAGTTGTTAGTGGGCTAACTGAACAATTCAGTCATTATCCGATCCTATTGCACAGGCAGTCTTGAAGCCTAAGGAAATGGTCAAATAAGTTTGCATAGCATGAAATGATTAGTACGCATGTGGGCGGACATTATTCCACTGAAAGTTTATGTACGTATGATGGCCGAACGGGTTGAATAATTTCTAGTCATATATCGTGCTATTCAAAGTTTATGTACGTATGATGGCCGAACGGGTTGAATAATTTCTAGTCATATATCGTGCTATTCAAAGTTTATGTACGTATGATGGCCGAACGGGTTGAATAATTTCTAGTCATATATCGTGCTATTCAAAGTTTATGTACGTATGATGGCCGAACGGGTTGAATAATTTCTAGTCATATATCGTGCTATTCAAAGTTTATGTACGTATGATGGCCGAACTGGTTGAATAATTTCTAGTCATATATCGTGCTATTCATTTCTAGTCATATATTCAAAGTTTCCTCCAGAAACACTATAGGTGGGAGAGAGTTGTTAATCATAGCACTCTACATGAGGATGACAAGCGTCGTATGTGTGTGTGTCCTGGATGTGTTTTGTGTTTCTTTAACGTCATCTCAAATCCTTTATGGACCAGTTAATTCCAAAATTTAACTTTCTTGGTAGCATTATTAATTTCTTTTACAAAAAAGTATCACTGATAATTTTTTTAAATTTTTATTTTTACAAAAAATGTATTGTTGGCAATATTCTTTTTTCTTTACAGCAATGTACTGCTAGTAATTTTTTACTATGAAAAAGTATTGCTGGTATTTTTAGTAAAAGCTTTTTTTTTTATACTTTCATAGTATTTTGTTCCCAGTTTGCGGGTTAACTATTTGCCCATAACTGAGACCTCATCTCTGGGTGGACCTGGGAACAACAGCAATTAAGAGTTGGTTCCACGCTTTTCAACAGCTCCCGAACAGAGAACTTGCTGCAGGATCCAGTTTATCGTCATACCCAGGACGGATGTGTCGTGGGCGACTACACTCTGGAAGATGTCACTTCACCATGGGTTGAACAACAAAATCATTAAGTTGTAGAAATGACAAAATAATGAAAGAAAGAAAAGAAAACTTATCAACTGCTTCATGTTCGTTAAACTTTCTCTTTGCGTATATGCATGTGTGAAGTCCTGGGTATGACGATAGACTTCATCCGGCAGCAAAGACTCTGATAGGAAGATTGGGGGTTTTGAGGACCGTGAAAACATTTCTTAATTGCTGTTGTTTCCACGTACACCCTGGCCTGGTGTAGTAATAACTGGTAGGGTCCCAACTATGGGTAAATAGTTAACCATCAAACAAAAACAAAACACTATGAAAGTATAAAAATTGATCTTTATATAAAAAGTACATATTTATATAAAAATTTACAAACAGTGCATATTTATAGTAAAATGACCAACAATAGCATTTTAAAATGAAATGACCAACAATACATTTTATATTGGAATTGCCAACATTACATTTTATATGAAGTTGAAGGAATACAATTACGTTCAAAATATATTGTTGCGGACCCGATAGCGGTGTAGATCTGGCTTACGAAAATAAGGCCTTCTGCCAGACACTGCACACACTACTACCGAATCCACAAACAAAGTAAAAAAAAAAAGAAAATATAAAAGACGTGTTCTTTCTACTGTACAAACGTACAGCAAAAAGAAGTAGACAGGCAAGACGACAAAGGTAAAGGAACAAACATAAATTTTATTAGAGTTTAACAAGTAAATTGTCTTCAGTGAAGACCTTCAGTAAATGTACTGGAAATGTAGTTGAAAAAGAGGCCAAGTAGATTGTCTTCAGTGGAGACCTTCAGTAAGTTACTGGAAATGTTGAAAGCAAAAGAAAGGCCGTGTCAAGTAGTCACAAAAGAGAGGTAAGGTTCCGCGCCAAAATTTAAATTCAAGATGGCTAAGGCGGGAAAAGTTCCTCAGGAAGATAGTTCAGAAAGTCAGTTTACAATGAATAATAAACTACACGGCAAAGAAAAATACTCACTGCGAGAGTTTGTAATTGTGAGTGTAATGTAATTCTTTTTAAGGTAACTGGTTCTGAAAGGACTGAGTTCGAAGAATGTGAAAAATGCTTTGTTCTTCATGTCGAAGGTTTCGAAAGTTTCTGGAAGTAGGCGGCTCGAAAAAGATGTTCGCCTCGGGACGGAAAATCCGTCAACGCAAAAGGCGATGTGACGACAGTGTCGTATGTGTTAAGGTACAGCGACGAGCCATGAGGTCTAGGCAATGTTTGCCGATAAAATATCCCTGTCGGTATATATGGTTGACCGGCGAGAGATAAGTGAGCCTACCGGCCGGTTCAAACAACCCGGAGCGAATAATTTTGAAAAGCCCAATTTGTCGTGACGTCAGAGCGAAAAGCGCGCGAAAAATGAACAGCTTCCTCACTTTCGGCTAAGAACAACGGTTTACTACTATTACCGGCCGAAAGTGAAAGGAAGGGGTGAAAACTCGCGCGTGCGTCAAATTGAAGGTGGAGATAGCGTGATATCCCACAATATTTATTTGAAGCTATAAAATAGTATTTAAAATATTTAGATTTCGGCATTAATAACTCACAGAGGTTGATATGCCGCTAAACAAAATCAATCACCACCGTGTATCTATGACTATGAAATAAAATTTAAAAAATAAATATGAAAAATAATCATTTTTCTTTCTGTAAATTACACTGAGAGATCTTAAGTATCTCATCGATAATAATTTCACTGCGTTTCTTTCTAGTGATATCAGGACTGCTCATGCCTGTTTATTTACATGTGTCTATTTCTATCTATTTCAATATATTCATGCTTATCTCTATCAGACTATTCATATAAAGGGTGCGATTGATAAATTGTCGTCTACGCAAAAATAAAAATAATAATCTCATTTTTAGAGATATATTTACCAAAATTACACAAAAATATCTTGAAATATTAAAGAGTAAATTTATTCAATAAAATCACCCTTGTCTTCAACCACGGCCTCCAGACGACTTCGGAATCTCCTGAAACACTTCTGGACGGTCTTCTTGTTTATGTTGGTGAATGCTGCCATAATTCTTGCTTTCAGTTCATCTTTAGTGTTGCAAGGAGTTTTGTTGGTCTCTCGCTCAATGGCGCCCCACACATAAACAAGGGTGCTGCAGTCTGAAGAGTTAAGTGGCCAGATGTAAGGGGTGATGTGGTTTCAGAAACTGTCTGACAGCCATGACTGTGTTCTACTTGTGCGACATTATGCAGTGTCACATAGGGTCTTCCAGAAGCCACCTTTCTTGACCCAGGTTAGGACCACGTTCTCAAGGAACTTGATATAGGCCTCCGTGTTGTCTGAAGCCATCAACAACAAACCCAGAATGATCAGAGTGAGTTTTCTGAGTTGTGGTACCTTCGTAATCAGCATTAGACTCATTCAGCTCCTCTGTACTCTCGTCAGATTAACACCCAAACACCCTGAAATGTTTGTAGTGGACGTACCGGCGCGAATACCAAGATTGTACAGCATGCAGTTTCCAAATTTCCGGCGGAGTGAATTGCGTTATGTTTCTCTTTCTATCACAGACGATGTTTAGCTCTCCCTTCTATGCTGTGCAGTCGACTAAATAAAAAACAAACAACGTGCATGCAAATTAAAATTGGCGACAATTTACCCTTCACATCCTGAATATCATATATCAATAACAATCTGTTCATATCTATTAATACAAAGAAACTGACACTATAGACATATCCACAAAAAGTAAATGTCCATTGTATTACTTATGACGATAAAGTGAAGTTAGCTTAAGCTTTGAAACAAATTAATAGCCACAAAAACTGAGTTCAAATAAAAATGGCACAAGAAAAATACGAGTTACGGATCTTTTCTGTTAATTCACCCCAAAATATTAATTTAACCTAAAATAAAAAGAATTTATATTTACTAAAATTCACACCAAATTCTACCAAAGCGAGGCCCTTCCATTGCACTCCGGTTGAGCTGACCTTTGCAATCGACCCAAATGTGGGCGACTTGGGCGCGCTCACCCCGACAACTAGCCATAAACAGATTTTCTTTTTAATTGTAGAAAATACCTTGTAAGTACCTCGAATATCATCCGCTCTTACGAAATGTGGATAACGCCCCGATTTTTTAAAATTTATTCTGAGTTGTTATGGCGCAAGCTAAAAATAAATTTTGATTTAAAATTTATTATTTCAAAAGAGTTCTAAAAATTTAATAAAAATTCAAACTTTGATTTAAAATTTTCTACTATCATGGGGTGAATTAATATTTGCTATAAACAATTTTACATTATTTGGGGTGAATTAGCAGAAAAGATTCCGAGTTAAAATGGCATGACTAATTTCTCGGCGAAAATTTTACTTTTTAAACTCTAAAAAAAAATAAGATAATTATAAGATTTATTGAACGTTTTTGAAATTATTCAATAATAAATTCCATTGAATGCTTTTTTTATTTTATGTATTTTTTAGGTTTGTGATTGATTGAATTCCATTCATTTATGCGAAGATACCGTCGGGAAAGATCGCCCCCCCCCCTAGCACCACCACAGCTATGGGTTGAATAGCAGGACAGACTGGAACCTATAACCTTGGTTGCAACCAGTCTACCACAGAAAGTAACGACAACCTACCGCGTGAAAGTCATGAATCATCATGAATCGAAAGAGACACGATCGCCCAAGCGTGTATACACATATGATGACACTTGACCGACTCACTGAACTAAAGTAATCATGCAAACATATGCACACACACATGCAAAGTTTTTTATGAAACTGAAATTGACATTTGTGTCAAGAAGTTTAATCTCCCTTTTTGTCTGTGAAAAACAGGCAAGAAATATAAGCCGAAATATGCTGTCTTTTCAAGTTCAATACTTGGCTACAGCAGAGGTGAAAAAAATAATTGGAGCGTTGAAAGCGAAATAACTGAAACTGATATATCTATAAAAGGCGCGGCACGTGGAACTAGAACAATCTACTGCCAGTGGACTAAATAAAGGGTTCGGTTCGAAATTCCAACGTATATCACCTGATGAAGGTCATAGCGTACAACGGCCGAAATGCCGTGAATATGATAATAAAGATGAGGACAACAGTCCGACCTATGTAAGTAGTGTAAATAGTTACAATACTTCATGTCAGTAAATATAGACAATTAAACTGATGCATAAACTATAATTAAATAGAATGCCAGTTATATAAAAAAAAAGATGTTTCTCTACCCCACCCCATTAACCCTGAAATACCCCAATCCGTCGTAGCTTGTGCTTAAACTGCTACTGTTTGTCATGATTAACCACACTTTTTCTGTCCAGAACGTAACTTGCGGATTGGTATACACATTGAAGATCATTTCAGTCCACCAGTATCTTGTGTAGCACTTGCACAAACCCGGATTCATTTTAGCGTACCCTGACATTGCATAAGATTCATTGTGAACGGAACATTTCTATACTGGCTGTACCTGGATTAGATTTTGTGCAATTTGTCGAACGTCTTAAGCTTTACTTCTAAACAGTTCACTCAGAAATTAACATTGCTTTGCTAAGTCGTTTCCATGCTTCGCCAGAAAAACACGTTAAGGACCACAATAAAATAACTGAAACTTTCCTGAAGGCTTTGCAGCGTTCAGAGGCAAACTGGTGTGTCATCATCTTTCAGTTTCGCTCGAAGAAAGAATGTGGCGCAAGCAAAAATCCTTTCGGCATTTTCAGAGAATCTTTAAGGAGGCTCTTCAGTTTTAGAATTACAGAGAAGCATCAAATTTTCAAATGATTTAAAAATTGTGGACATCAACAAATGAGCTTTAATTAAATTCAAATTTAATTAATTCACTAGTTACTATACACTTTAGATATATATAATTATAAAGCTGTTTCTCATATCGTATAATGCAATCAGGGACATCTAATTCAACAATAAATCATATTTTTGCAGAATTCTTAAAATTTCTGGCTTGAGTGTACATCCGCGTTAATGCAAATTAAATCTAGAAGAGTGGCCATTTAAGCCAATCGTAGATAACTTAATTTTGTACAACAACTAATTGTAAAAAAAATTAATAAGTATAATATATTAGGAGATGATATCATATATATATATATATATATATATATATACATACATATATATATATATATATATATATATATATATATATATATATATATATATATAAAAGTGAACATAGAAGTCAACACTTAGAGGCGACAGTCTGTTTCATGTTACATGCAATCATCAGGCCACGAGTGCTGTTATTTTTCTCGGCTATTTATATATACTGGTCAGTGGTGCCTTGTGGTTAGTCTATTTTGGCGGTTATTTTACCGGAAGTCGTTTATATGTTTATTTATTTATTTGACCGCCAGAATTAGCATGGAATGAAATTGACAGAAAAGTGAAACCATTCCATCCCCTAAATAAGAAAGAGCACTTAGATTCATTAAAAAAAATGGAATCAATTATCGAACTTATACTTTGAGAAACTTTTGCAACGAATGCCAAAAATTTGTGCTGCAGTAATCAAGGCTAAAGGAGGATATTTTGACGAGAGCAAAATTTTATCACAAAATCCAATTTTTTTGTTTTTGTTATAAAATTTCTAATAAAAATTCATGTCTCACTTTTTTTTTTAACCATTTATAAAAATTTTCTCTTATTTAAAGTGCAAAACAACTACGTTTTGGAACAATAAAAAAATTAACAGTGCAAACTCAAACTTTTGAACTGTAGTGTATATATATATATATATATATATATATATATATATATATATATATATATATATATATATATATGAGGGAAGGAAAAAGGAACGAAATCGAAATCGATGGATGTTTTAATATTTTGTCCACATCCATGCTGAATATTCTTGTATGCAATTGATCAATTTTCCATCAATGAATCGATGTCCTGTTTCTTCGATGAATTCGGCTTTTCCGAATTCCCAAATTGTACGTTACCCTGGCAGTCGATCAACAGAACAAGTCACTGACGTATACGACAGTTGCATTGGAGAAGTTTTCTAAAATTCAGAATCTATTTTATTCTGCGCTATGCTTCTTTGTTTACCTGGCCTTTACATGAAGATGGGTAAAAGGACAATGAGCGTTATTTAAACAGTTTGATCCAGTAAGATGTTGCACTCTGTCTCTGGCAACAGATATACGTTTTTTGAACAAGAGTAGCAAGTTTATACGAGGAATATTTGAATATCGGGCATACACCAGCGACGCATAAAACCTGCAGACGTATACAAGTTAGACAAGTACGTAACCACTGGCGACTGATAAAAATGGTAACCATTAATGAAGAGTAATATTTATTATATCTAAACTGACACCATTCACACTAACACTGGACGATCTCTAAAGAGTGCACGACGATATTCCATAGGGTATCGATACCCTCAAAGACTCTACGACAGCGGTCATTGTCTGGAGACTCATTGTTCAGACGTATCATATTTCTTCCTTTCTGGAGAATGATGTATGAAGTAGACTATAGGTCAGTACGGCACTGTGCAAGTAGTTATTTGCTAGATAATGGTGTACATTATGTTATATTAGAGTTTGTAAGGACCGCAAGCAATTTTCTTTGTTTCTATTGAAACATTGTGTTTTGACATGTGTGATATGAGAATACATTATTGTAGACTATTTAACCGTTTATAGTCGCCAGGTTTACTGATGCTGGTGGGTTGTAGCTGTAAATTAATGCGACCTCTACAATTCTTCGCGGATGTCACGAAACTGATCCCAAGAATAATCAGTTGATTTCCAGATAATTATGTGCCCATCGCGTTCGTGGGATTTGAATCCCATTCGACGTTCGAGATACATGTTACAGAATGCACTCAATCAAACCCCGCAGGTTTATCCAACAAGCACGCATTTATTATGGACAGCGCTAATATTATTAACTTGGACAGACATATCTACGCAACGACTCCAGCCGCTCGCACACGGTATGCCCCGCCGTAATTCAAGAGCCGGGCTAAACGTTATTAATGACCTGTCTGTAATTTTTTAGTGCGACACACACACACACACACACACACACACACACACACACACACACACACACACACACACACACACTTACTTGTGTTAGAAAAAAAAATCACAGGTGTCATTTCGCAGTCACATTTTCGTAGGCGCACGTGTCATACATGAATAATCGATTTCGAGAAGAGAGCTAGGGACACTTCAGTCACACAGTTGTGTCAAATTAATGAAAAAGCAAATATTTTCTTGAAATAAAAAGATAATTTTGAAGTTTATTTGTTCTAAAATTTTGCTTTCTTCAAAAATTTCAATTTAAACACGCTTTAATGCTGATTATATAAAATAGTAAGAAGTTACTTGAAAATATTATATTTAAGCAAGAGCAATTCCTTTTAAATAAAAAAGATATCGAAATTAAAATTACATGTAATAATTTAGATATTTCTTATTTAGTATTATTGTAGACCAGTCATGGACAAACTGCGAACTTTAATCCAATATAGTCCGAATTTAAATAATATATATATATATATATATATATATATATATATTACTGTGTAGGTATGTGTTTACTTCTAGGTCATTGACTTTTTCCTTATTACTGTCCTTGTTTGAGGTTTTCTCTTGTTTAAGAGTATTTAGGTCTTTTGGTAGGTTGTCTGTTGTTTCCATCATATATATATATATTTTAGAATTGGACATAGTCCGACAATTTATTTAAAGACATTTATATTATGTTTAACGTTCTTTTTATAGATACAAGTTATTTAATACTGTTTATTATAAAACAGAGCATTTGCTTAAATATTTGTATCTATAAAAAGAACGTTAAACATATCATAAATGTCTTTAAATAAATTGTCGGACTTTGTCCAATTCATATATATATATATATATATATATATATATATATATATATATATATAAAGACATTTATATTATGTTTAACGTTCTTTTTATAGATACAAGTATTTAAGCAAATGCTCTGTTTTATAATAAACAGTATTAAATAACATTTTCTATGAAAATTTCTCGGACATTCAGGCCGGTAAATGTTATTTAATACTGTTTATTATAAAACAGAGCATTTGCTTAAATACTTGTATCTATAAAAAGAACGTTAAACATAATATAAATGTCTTATATATATATATATATATATATATATATATATATATATATATATATATATATATATATATATATATATATATATACCTTCATTCCCGCCGTGTACTAACCGCTTAGGGTTAGAATCGCCAACTGACGCCAATTCACCCGGGTTCCGATCCTAGCTACCAAACAACTAGTCACACTGATGAGCTGTGATACAGTAAAACAGTCTGTCTGTGGATGACAATATATATTTTCCTGAAAAATTTGTTTCGGTCGAGCTCTCGGGAGAGGAAGTGTGAGTTTGTAAACAGTGACTATTACTGCTAATAATGCAGAACTCTTCGGTAAAACGAATCGAGTTCTCTCATTCTCTGCGTGTTTATCTAAAAATAAATACGCTTAAATTCACCTTCAGCCACGCCGGGCTCCAACAGCTTAGGGGTAGAACTCCGAATCAGCTGGGTTTTCATCCTAGCTAGAGGCAACCATTTAGCCACACTGATGAGCTGCGATACAACGAAACAGTCTGTCTGTGTTTGACAACATATATATATATATATATATATATATATATATATATTGTCAATTACTACAATATATATATATATACATATATATATATATATATATATATATATATATATATATATATATATATATATATATATATATTGCAAATTATACGTAATGTCTTTAAGGTTAACTGAAAATGTCTGTCATTGTTGAAACATAAAAGGCTGTAATTTTCATTTATAGAACAGCGACAGCGAAATACCGACTGCTGTTCTATAAACAGGGCTAAACGGGTTCATGTCAACCTCTCAACCTTGCGATGCAAAATTAATGAATCCAGGGAAAGATTTTAGCGGGATATATTTGGTTTCTAATGGGAAAGCGGTGGGAACGCTTAGAATTTAACGATCGCTCAGAATGAACAACCAACGTCTTGCCATGTAGCTTTCATCGAACAACATTTTTTATTGAAATTACAATCTTTGGATATTGTCGTGGTGCCTAAAAAAACTGTGATACCTAAAAAGTGTCGAAACGTTCAGGACTATACAAATATATATATATATATTGTTGTGGTAGGATCCACCTAATCTGCATAGGTGACTACCAACTATATAAATAGTGGTTGGTACCGGAAGACGAGGGAAAAGGAATCACGAGATCCAACGGCCGTCTTGTTATTCCTTTTCTCTTTGTTGTAGACCGCAGACCGACTGCACGTTTGCCCGAATTCTGTTTGACTGCTGACAGACTGCTCGTTTGCCCGAATTCTGTGTTGCATTGTATTTAGCTAAGTTTGTTTTTTATTATTTCCATTTGACTGTTTCAGGAAAAAAAAGAAAAAAAAGGAAAAAAAAAGAAAAAAAGTCCTTTTGATTTTTGCTTCTCTCCATTTTTTTTTTACCCCCCTCCTTTAATTTCTGTTATTTTTTCTTTTTATTTCAGTTTTCCAATTTTCCCCCTTTAATTTTTGTTTTCCTTTTAATTTTCTTTTTACCCCCGGTAATTCTTTGTTTTTTATTTTTTACCCCTTTTTAATTTGCAGGCCTTTTTCTTTTTATTCTAGTTTCTCGTTTTAATTTCCTTCCAACCTTTAATTTTTGTTTTTCATTTCCACGCTTTTTCTTTTTAGCCTCCGTTAAAATTTTCATTTTCCTTTAATTTCTGTTTTCTTTCCTAACCTTACGTTTTTTCCGTGTTTTTCGTTTTATATTTTGTTTGTACTAAATTCGTTTTGTAATCCTTGTATTGTCTAATTTATTTGTTAATTTTTCTTTTGTTTATCGGTTCGACTCGCTTTTCTGTGGGTCGGCCATTTTGAATTTTTGTTTCTAGCTTTGGTTGTCGTCGAAAGTTACGTATTTTCTTTTGTTTATTCTTTTCGACTAGTGTCGGCCATTTTGTTTTTTTTTGTTAATAGCTCCGGCTATTTGCCGAAGTTTATTATTGTCTTTGTTTACCTTGTTTTGAACCGTTTTCTTTGTATTATTTAATTTTCCTCCTTGTGTTTTTTATTTTGCCTTTAGGTGATATTTGTTTAAGTTTTTTTACGTGTTATTTTTCTTGAGTTTGTAATTGTTTAATTTAGCTGTTAGTCTCGCTTCTTAAAGTCGGCCATCTTTTATTTTATTTTTAACTAGCTTCGGCTAGAGTTTAAATCTTATTAGTTTTTCTTATCTATCTTTTCTTTGAACTTTTTTGTCTAAATTCCCCCCCCTTTTTTATTTTTTTTTGCGCCTTTTGGCGTTATTCGTTCTTTTTTGTTTCGCCTTTAGGCGAAATTTAGTAAATATCCCTCCCCCTATTCCTCCACTCCCGACCCTCCCCCTTACTTCATCATGGAGAAGAAGGAAAAAAAAGCCCCTTCTTTTCTGATCACAAAGAAAAAGACATCGACCCTGGCTACCATAAAAAAATCGGTTAGGAAGCATCTTTTTAACCCGAAAAAAGACCCCCCAGACAAAGATAATCCCAATGAATATCCTGCCCTGCCAAGAACCCCTACTAATGAGGAGATTGTGGACGTCCTTAAGCAGGCGGCCAAAGCCAGGATAGCTAATGAAATCCTGGAAAAGGAAAAAAACAATGAAAAGCCTAAAGTTAGTACCGAGGTCGGGGATTCGCCCTCTTGTTGGAAGTCCCCTCCGAATTGTATTATCGACATCGCGGAGTTCCTGGAGCGTGCCAAGAGTTACGCTCACCTCGTGGTGAAAGACGGGCTCTTGGAGGATCCAGTGGAACTGAAGAGAGTCGAGAAAAGAATAGTGTCTGTTTTTGTCGTCGACAAGCGTTCGCGCAAAATTTGTCGTTCGACTAAAGACACAGTGTTTAAAGCACTGGAGTCCCTGGGGTTCAAACCCCTAAGAATTGTCAAAGGCAAGGGTTTCTTCATGTGGGACGTGCTGCTGCCCACTGCAGAAGACTGCGTGAGAGCCACCCGGAGAGAATTAATCACCAAAGATCTCATCCTCCGAACAGAGTACGAGGGTCGGCGAAGGACCAGGGTGGCAGTGTACGAGGTCCCTCCTCAGGTTATCGGGGAACACCTCGCGGCTTTCCTGGCCCAATACGGGGAAATATTGGCCGCTTCCTGCGATAGCCTGACCGGGGGATGGAGCTTTGATATGATGCTCGATCGAAAGGCCTTCAGCTCCGTCCCCAACTGGATTGACGTCGGTGACCTGAAGCTGCCGGTCATCGTGACCGGTCGTAAACCAGCCTGCTGGAAGTGTGGAGTGAC
Source organism: Acanthosepion esculentum (assembly GCA_964036315.1). Classification (NCBI taxonomy): domain Eukaryota; kingdom Metazoa; phylum Mollusca; class Cephalopoda; order Sepiida; family Sepiidae; genus Acanthosepion; species Acanthosepion esculentum. The sequence goes on from OZ038509.1 coordinate 34,221,207, forward strand.
TGGTCATCTCTCCTCTTCCTGCCCAGAGAAGAAGGCCTCTGGGACTCAGGTCACTAAAGACCAAACTCCCCCTCTGACCGAGTCTGCAAAATCCGCCGCGCCTGTAATGGGCATGCCAGCTGCCGGTACCGGAGAGGTTGTTCCCCCGGTTGGGTCACCATCCAAGCCCCCATCCCCCGAAGAGCCCTCTTCCGCCGCTCCTGTGGCTAAGAAGGGGGAAGAAGGGGAATGGCAGGTAGTTGGCAGGGTCAGAGGGAAGCGTCAGCCAGCGGGTCCTCAGTCCCCTGAAGCCTCGGGGACTAAAGACACACACAGTCCCACTCCCTCTATCAACAGCAAGGGCGACGCCCCGACCTCCACTCTTTCAATTGAAGAGCAGAGGCTAAAATACGAGCCGAGCCACGAAAAAGCGGAGAAACTAAAAAAACTCAAAAAACATCTGGACGACCAAAAAAAAACCACAAAATCTCCTCAAAAAAAAAACATCCCCTTACAGTCAACTAAATTAATTTCCCCCATCAAATCTCCCCCGAAGAAGAAGGCCACCCTTTGTGTTTCCTCCATCCCCATGCCTCCCACTTCAACCCCTCTCTCCAGAGTGAAGCCTTCTCCTGCTATGCCGTCCACCTCCCATGCCCAATCCCAAATCCCGCTCAGTAGAGATCCCAGTCCCTTTAGACAACCCTGCACTCCTTGCCACACTCCCAGTCCTTCTCCCACTAAAACCTCTCAGATGTTACCACCGGTCACCAAAAGGCCCCGAAGCCCCACTCAAGATCCCGGCGAAAAGAAAAAAAAACCAAAGGGCATTTTCAATCATGGATTGGACATTTGTAAGATCTCCCCTAGGCAGGCGGAAAAAGCTAGGGATTATGGGAACCGTATCCCTAATCTAAAGTTCCTCCTGTCCATCAAACAGTTCAGCGACAAGGACATCGACAACCCGTTGAACTTCCCAGATGCCCAGCGGGTTTTAACCGTGGTGGGAGTAGACACGGGAGCCAAACAGATTTGGGCCATGTTGGACGAGGCCATATCCTCGTTCAACATGAGCCCGCCCATTGCTATCATTCAGAGCGACAAGCTCCGGAAAATGAACTCATTTTGTGCAGGGAGGGTCCCAATTTTTGTTCACCCCTCCCTCTATAGGGCTCTTAAACTTACTTTCCCGTGGGATATCGGCGGGATCTCCCAGGACGGTAACATCAACACTGAGATGGGCCATGGGTCTATGGGAGATGCTGTCGGTATCCTCACCCCGGCCATGTTCAAAACAGGTAAGCAACCCTAATCAGTTTTCACTATGGCTCTCTGGTTGGCTACTTTAAATGTCCGGGGCCTGAGGTCGGAGTCTCGCAGGGCGAGGCTCTCTCGCGACCTTCAGCGCCTCGGGATTAATATCTGTTGTGTGCAAGAGACCCGGTTTTCTTCTCATGATCGTGAGGATGTGCTGTCTAAGGGGTTCGCCCTTTATTCAGCATGTTTTGATGGTCGTTCGAGGGGTGTCTCTTGGCTAGTGAGCAGGTCTTTAGACGCTGCATGTACTCTTGTTTTCGCAGATCCGGCGGGCAGGCTTTGTGTGCTGGACGTTACCATAAAAGGTAAGGCTTTACGTCTCATCGGCGTTTATGCGCCTAATACCCATGCTGAGCGACCTGGTCTGTTTCGGCAGATCGAGCCGTTTTTGACGACATCTCGTCGGGTAGTTTTAGCGGGCGATTGGAATGCCGTCCTTGAGCCCGATATAGATCGTATAGGGAAAAAACGGGGTACTAACAATCCTGATGTGAAACCATTTCGGGACTTTATCGGCGGGTTTGATCTCGTCGATAAGTACCGGAATGAGCATCCTCGGGAGGTAGCATGGACTTGGACTAATAGTGGCAACTCGGCTCCTGGGACGCTTGCGAGCTACCTCGACCGGGTCTTAGTTAAGAGAGTCGATGTAGGGCTCTTAGGGTGTCCAAGTTTCCATTACATAGTTTATTCGGATCATAGGCTTGTCCGGGTCCGGGTAAACTTAGATAAGCCTAAGGTTAGGTTGGCTGGTTACTGGAAATTCAACTGTTCACTGTTTGGTGAGCAGGGATTTCGGGACCAGCTGGTACTAATGATACAACGGGAATTGTCGGGAGCGGTTTTCGGGAACGCCTGGTGGGGTAAACTTAAATCCAAAATTAGAACGTTTGCTGCCGATTTTAGTCGTCGACTCAATCGAGATAGATTAGCGGCGCAAACTGCTTTAGAAGAAAAAGTTGATCGGGCCGTGAAATCCCGTGTTAGTGGGGATGTAGCCTTAGCTAAGGCAGAGTTGGCCTCCTTGCTTATCAAGAAGGATCAAGCTCTGGTAGTTAGGGCTAGGTTAAAAAGAATGTCCTCTGAGGCGACGAATATGGCCGCTGAATTGCGTGCAGAGGAGAGTAGGAGTGCGTCTCGACGACATATCGCGTGCGTCACATTACCGGATAATCGGACCGTGACTACAAACGCGGGCATATGTGAGGTCTTTCGTGATTACTTTCAGGATCTTTTCACCAGGGAGCCTGGTCTGAGCTCTGCTCAGTTCGACTCCTATTTAGCCGACTTTCCCTGCCTCGAGGCAGCTGAAGCGGCTGGGTGCGAGGGTCCCATAACAGAGTCCGAGATCTGGGATGCGCTGAAGCAGGTTGGCCTGGATAAGTCTCCGGGACTCGATGGTCTTCCCTACGAAGTGTACTTGAGGCTGTCGCCCGTTTTTGTTCCTTTGCTGGAGCTGATTTTCAACCACTGGATGAAGCAGGGGTCTATACCCCAACGCTTCACCAGGGGTGTGATCAAGTTGCTGCGTAAGGACAAGAACGGTGGGGATGGGTTAGGGAACTTTCGCCCTTTAACAATGTTAAACACGGAGTTAAAGATTTTGGCGAAGATCTTAGCCAACCGTTTGCAGCTTGTCCTGTCTAGTCTGATTGGTCCCGAGCAGACTTGTGCTGTGAAGGGCAGGACTATTCAGGATAACCTGCATATGGTACGCTTGATCTTAGAACAAGTCGACGGTGAAGCCGCGCTGATCAATTTAGATCAGTCCAAGGCCTTCGATAGGGTTGACCATCGTTTTCTGGAGGCTGTCCTTTCGGCGGCCGGTTTCGGAGCCGACTTTCGCTCCTGGATCCGACTCTTGTATGCGACCCCCGGTGCGCTGGTGGAAGTGAATGGAGTAAGATCGAAGCCTTTCGTATTGTCTCGCTCTATTCGTCAGGGTTGTCCGCTCTCGCCTTTGCTGTACGTTCTTGCGTTGGAACCGTTCCTTCGCAAGTTAAAGGCGAATCCGGTCCTGCGTGGAATATCTCTGCCTGGGGCCACCACCTCAGCAAGGTATTCTGCCTATGCTGACGACGTTTCGGTTCTTGTGTCGAGCAGAGCCGAGATTGACGAAGTCAGCAAAGTGGTCAGTGGTTATGAGATGGTGACAGGGGCCAAGATCAATCGCGATAAGTCTGTGGGCTTGCGATTGGGTGCGTGGAAGGGAGTTTCTCTTCCCGGACCTTTCCTCTGGACGGATGGGCCGATCAAGATACTCGGCGTCTGGTTCGGTCCGGATCTCCAGTTGGAAATGAATTGGTCGGAGGTACGAGGGAAGGCCGAGATCGCGGTTGGTCTGTGGTCTCGGAGGAGGCTTTCCCTGAAGGGAAGGGCGGAAGTATGTGTTTCTCACATATATCCTATTCTCGTGTACCGACTCTCTGTACTTCCACTTCCGTTTACCGCACTAAGTTTATTAGTAAGGCTCTTGTTCTCTTTCTTGTGGAGAGGCAAGGCCGCTATGGTATCTCGCAAGATCTGTTGCCTTCATACCGCTGAGGGCGGCCTGGGAATGCCAAGCATTGAGATTCGTCAACATATGCTTCGCATTGCATTCCTGGACCGATTGTGTCGCGAACCGGACGAGGTGGGAGCCTTCTGGAAGGAAGATGCCCGGAAAAATTTCCCGTCCCTGAGAAGTGTGCACTCGTGCGAGGGGGAGGCCCGCCGTAGACCCCGAGCCGAAAGCTCCTTCTATCACGAATGTCGTCGTGCTCTGAAATGCCTCTTACGGGCGTCGGAAGGCCTCTCCAACGTCCAGGCGTTGTCTCGTAGGGCATTGTATCAAGTGTTAGTTCGGGGGTCCGTTCAAGATGCTCTGATTAGCGAGCTCGGTCTTACGAAGCAGCAGGCTCGCTCAATATGGCCTTGGGCGACAGGGTTGAAATGCCTCACTAACGACGAGGCATCACTCACCTGGCAGGTGATTCGTGGAGCCCTCTGGGTCGGCAAAAGACTTTGTGCAGCGGGCTAGGAGAATTCTCCAAACTGCCGCCGCTGTGTTGGGGAAGTCGAGACCATTGGTCACGCCTTCTTTCAGTGCAGAGTGGTAGTGCCGTTGTGCAAGTTTGTTGAAGGTCTCATGGTTCGCGTCTTGCGGAGAAAGACCTTTGTCCTGGATGTCGTTTCTGTTTGCAGCAATGTGGTACCGCAGATGTCGAGGGCTGAGAATTATGTGTTCTGTTGCTTACTAGGCGTTATGAGAGTCGTGATTTGGACGACGCGTCAGAAGGAATTCTATGGTGGCGAGAAGTTTGTTTCTTCCGAACTGATCTTGTTCTTTAGGCATCTGCTTAAAGTCAAGATTAGGACGGAAAGGCGGCGACTCACATCATCTGAATTTGGCGAAAGGTGGGTGACTCTTGCGCGTTTGTGCCGTGTGAAAGGGGCTGACCTTGAGTGGCATTTTGATGCCGGTTAGGCATAGGATATTGTTTACCTGGGTTGAACTTGGGCAACCCATCCATGCTTAGGCTAGATTAGGTTTTTTGGTGTTTTATTTTTTAGTTTCTTACGATTATGTAAACTTAGCTAAGGTATGTTTGCTCATTGGCCCCTTTTTTTTTCTGTCCCCCTTTTCTTTTCCTTTAGTTTAACTCCCCGTCCCTCCCCTCTTTAGGTGCTCAGTGATTTCAGTTCTCTGGATGATGCGGGACGCCTTTCGTTTTTCGTGTGTGTGATCCGTTTCGTATGTTTGTGTGTGAATCAGTGCGTGTTTGTGTGAATGGTTGGGATGGATAAATGTGTATTTTATATTGTCAAAGTCCCGTGTCGATTTCGCCCAGTCAATTGATTTTACTGGCACATTTAGGATTTGTGGGGGGGGGTTTAATTACTAACATGATTTTGTTTAGTTTTCTTGTACATATTTGTATTCATATTGTATATTTTCATTGGGGATTATTTTATTTAATTTTTATGCCCGCCCCCCCAACAGACTTTATTGTACATATGGGGTTATTTAGGATTTTCATAGAGACAATGAGGTATTTTGGTGGTTGTAGAACGAATGGTATGTATGAATGTGGTGTTTTGGTGAAAGGAACATTGTTTTGTATGCTTGGGTCAGTGCGTGCGACTAGCTAAGTTTAATTTTAAGACAAGCGATGACCTTCCTTTCCCAATCCCCATTTTTGGCTTTGTGCCACATTTACCGTGTTTTGTATACGGTAATAAATATTATCACGAGATCCAACTAGAGACTCTGATCGACTGCGACTAGTCAACACATTCTCCAGGAACGTCTTCCCAGAAATATACAGAAATACTATATGTACTTATTGTGTACACTTTCTTGTTATAATACATTCTTGTTCTAAGTACATTTTATGTTGCATTATTATTCCATGCAATAGGCGAGATTCAACATTGAGTCAAGACTCAACATATATATATATATATATATATATATATATATATATATATATATATATCGCATTTTCGCATAAATTGTCTTCAGACTTTAATTTTTTAATATAAGGATTAGTTATATATATATATATGTGTGTGTGTGTGTGTGTGTGTGTGTGTGTCGTATTTAATGAAATACACAAACACACACAAACGCATATATATATATATATATATATATATATATATGCGTTTTGTGTGTTTCATTAAAGACGACATATATATATACATATATATATATATATATATATATATATATATATATATATATGGGTTAACGAGATATAACAACAGTTTTGAAAGAAAAGATTTATAGTAAATTAGAAACGCATTTCATCCGTTAGGACTTTATCGGACTGGGTTTGTTGATGTTGTTGACTATATATGCGCCCGATTGAGAATTTAAATTTCAATTTAGCCAAATTCATTTATATTCTATTTCTTTTCCTTTCCATCATCTTTGTTTTTAAATATCCCACATTGGATAACAGAAAACTTGCTAAGAATGGCGAAACCTTGTAAGAACCAGGGCGTAAATTTACTGTGGCTGAACTAGCGATTAAATATTTTTATCTTAGTGAATAATTATCTCTTTTAATTAGAGTAGTATTTTTTATGTCAAAATCTTGGTCAGTTTTGTTACATTTACCAATGCGTTTTCTCTGTATGTGTGTGTGTGTGTGTGTGTGTGTGAAAACTATTTTGTGTTCATATAATCTTTTATTTAATCTATATGAGGTTTCTCCAATATACACTTTCTGGCAATACTATACGTCTAGAAAAGGCTTTAATCGCTAGTTCAGCCACAGTAAATTCACGTCCAGGTTCTTACAATGTTCCACCATTCTTGGCAGGTTTTCTGTTATCGCAATGTGCGATACTTAATAATAAAGCTGATGGTAAGAAAAAGATAAAGAAAAAGAATATAGAGGTTAAAAATAATGTTACAAATATGAAACTGCCAGCTTCTCTCGTTCATGTGCATGTGTAATCACATTAACGACAATAAACCCAGTCCGATGAAGGCCTAATGGCTGAAACGCCTCACAAAACCTTTTTCCATTTTTCCATACATCTTTTCTTTAATATGCTAAATCACTGCAGATGTACACGTGGCGTCATAAGAAAGTGCTGGAAGTTGCCAAGGACTTAATCAGTACAAAAGTGGGAAGTGGAACAACGAACAGCCTGTAAGGGCCAGAAGATCCATTTTCACAGGAAGCTGAATGCCCTGTACGGAATACCCAAATAAATCCCAACATGACGCTACGTGATTGGAGCGTGTTAGCTGATCTTAGAACACCTCTGCAATTTCCGGTACACAACAGTTAGAAAACCGCACGCCCTAATATTGGAGCGTGATCTGATTCAAAGTTTGTCCTTCAAGTAGAATTAACGGTTCCTCGAGTGGAGAACTGGGTGTAGGCGCACGAGCGAAAGAAAAACGGTTACAAATCACAGATCAAGGTTTGGCCGTGTCATGTGCTACTTATTTAGGTCGGATGCCGTGGATTCTTGGACAATCAATCGTTTCCTTCCTTCTGAAGCTGGACATCATTGTCCGAAGCCTGAAGCGTGTTTCACATTGTTTCCAGAGCACAGCTCAACAGGCATCAAGTTGGATCTGGTCAAGATCCAAAATAAACAAATTAAAATCATGCTCGCAACACAATGCTACTTCTGATATGAAAAGCATCTGTTTACCTTTCATTCTACGTCATTGATAACGGTCGCTCCGAGCGCGTTGTGTATTGGTTAACGTTCAAAAGCAAACGCTTTTAATACAATGTTGAAAATTTAACTTGCGGTTGTAAAAATATTCGCAAGAGACTGGCACGTCATCAAAAAGAATATCCTGCTGGCGGGGCCAGAGGTAGCAATACCGCCTTAGCCACCGAAATTGTGTTATCTCTCCTGGGTGTGGGATGACGAGGGCAGGATATAGCACGTGTTTTCACACATTGTATGTAAAAAAATATTTGTATATATTTTTATCCCTTTCTTTCTTTCGTTCTTTCGTTCTCTCTCTCTCTCTCTATATATATATATGTGTGTGTATGTGTGTGCGCGTGGGCGTGTGTGTGCATATGTGTGCGTCTGGGTTTCAATGTGCATATATATATATATATATATATATATATATATATATATATATATATATATATATATATATATACAGAGAGAGAGAGGGAGAGAGAGAAAGAAAGAGAGATAGATTTACGCATTATATCCTTTAGTTTCAGCGATTTTTCATGCAGAACTTTTACGTCGATCAACAGGATCCCTCACGTAGAAAGTTTTTAGCACGATATCCTAATGCCAAAGAACCGTGAGTTTGACAGGAAGATTATAAGACATTATCAAGAATTAGTCGCTGTTTACAAACCCACGCTTCACTCCCACAAAGCTCAACCGAAATTAATTTTTCAGGAGCCAATATTATTGTCATCCACAGACAGACTGTTTCGCTGTATCACAGCTCATCAGTGTGACTAGACGTCCGGTTGCCTCTAGCTAGGATCGAAACCCGACTGAATTGGCCTCAGTCGTAAATTCTACCACTAAGTCGTCAGCGCAAAGCACGGATGAAGGTAAATTTTAGCGTATTTATTTTTAGATTTAGATAAACACACAGTGACTGACAGTGACTCAATTCTGCCGAAGAGTCTTTCTATATTAGCTTTAATAGTCACTGTTTACAAACACACGCTTCACTCCCACAGAGCTCAGCCGAAATTAATTTTTCAGGAGCCAATATATATATATATATATATATATATATATATAACAAAACTAAATAAAAAATAGTTCTTGGGTACAAGTAGAAAAACAATTGAAAATAGAGGAATATATCATTTGAATTAGATAAAAGATTAAATGCATGCTCCTTGCTACTCGATTCCTAATTCCTTGATTTTCTAACACTGATTCTTTCCTTATTTAACGTACAACACATTGATGAAGCGCGGCTCGTATACCGTTTATCGACGGGGTAATTAAATTCAACACGCGGCATTTAATTCCCGGTGAATTCTGTTTCGGTTATTTTGCACTAACGCCTTTGGTAAAGACATAAATCCATCATCCTTCAGGTAGAGGTTAAATAGTAGGGTGTACTGAAATTTCTTGCCTTGAGGTGGCAACCAATATAGGAAAAGGAAACTAAATTTCAAAAGAGGGATAGACTCCATCAGACTGACTTGCTTACTTTTAAAATGCCTGCAATAAGCGTGATACTCTTAATATATTAATGGATTACGGAGCTCTTGACGAGTGTTTTATGAACAGACTTTTCATGTAAAAACAATCAGTTCCTCAATAGCTGTTATTGTGAATAATTTTTAGTATGACCACGGCATTTTTTATATTGGATCTGAATGTATGAAGCTGTTTTTTTTTTGTTTTTTTTTTTTAAACTATAATTTCAATCAAAGGACATGCTTTGGTGAACAAGGGTAGTGTGTGTTGGTCTCCAGAGAATTCCAGAATAGGATTTGTATTCAACTTCATACTAGACCATGGAAGATGCAAAGTTGAGCCGAATAGAGAATTAGGTGACTTCAAAGTTGAACCTGTGGAAGAAGCGTGGGAAAATATTATATAGAGAGTTATATAAACACTCACCCTAGAAAAGAATTTGTACTCAACTTCACAGATATCCCGTTACTGCATTTCTTTGACATAAAAATTCCCAGCATCATTCATATTACATTTTGAGACCATTGTTATTTTCAATTTAATAAAATACGTATTTCTGGAGTTGACCGCTGTTAACTGAAACTGAGAATGTAAAATAGCAGATGAAGGGGTACTACGTATTGATAAGACTGAAAATCCTTGTAGTATTTCTTTTTGGTGTTCCCGATAAACTGAGAACAACAAAACTCGTTACGAATTTGGTTGGAGGAAAATGATGCTTCGAATGAATTCACTTCCTGATGGCGAAGTCAAGTGGAATAATGTTAGTTTTGCTTGCCATTGATTTTCTGTTTTGGCATCCGTAAAAAATGAAGCGAATGTGTCATAGAAAATGTCGACTGTCTTTTTTTCTTATTTACCCGAACCAACGATGGCCAAAGAAGCTCCAAAGACGCGGAGAGAAAATCAATGATTTTGGAGAGAGTTGTCTGTAAAAGTGAAATATTTTCTTGGCGTAGAAAATCAGTATAGAATATAAGGAATTCCAGGGCAGCATAACAGTTGTCTGTGCCGAAATTGGAATTGGCATACCAAGTTCAAATTCCAAAAACAACAAAAAAATGTTTTTTGTTGTTTGCGTAGCACCTTTCAAAAAAGCATGAATCTATTTTTTATTTAGCTATGGATGGATGGTTTCATAAGTAACGCCTTGGTTGTCAGCCAGATTAGGAATAGAAATACTGAAATGAAGTAGGTGTGCTATGGATATAATGGTGCTGCATAGTATTCCATATAATGGGAAGTCATTTAAAAAGGATCAACTTTCAAAAACTAATAAAATCATTCTAGTCCGGATGTTTTTGTATTTTTAATAAGGGCCATGGAACAAGTATTATGCGAGGTTTTCCTAAATTCTGGGCACTTAGGAAAACTCATTAACTATATTTTGGTTACCCCTATAGATCAAACATTTTTTTTCGAAATTTAATTTGACTTCATTTTCTGGGATGCGCTAAAGGAGAAGGTGTACTCAATGAAAACCACAGATGCAACAATCTTGATTGAACGCATAAAGAGTAAATGTGCTAAAATCGACAGAAATGTGGAGTTATTACATCGAGTTCGAGTGAATCTTGCAAAACGCATCAAACTTTGCATCACAAATTCTGGAAATCAGGTCTTTTGCTGATTGAGACACTACGGCCATCCGGCAAGGAGAGAGTTTGTGTACTAGCGGCGAGACTTGGCCGATCTTACTTTTGCTTTTATGGGGGTGCAAACTGCAATTACTACAGCTCTAATTGGCTAGACAATAATAACGCTTGACCAATGGCATTGTCATACGCTAAGAAGGGGAAGAAGGAAAACCCCAAGAATACAATATGATTGGTGGTCCAATCAAACTAATGGCCATGTGTCGTAAATATCGGAGGGTAGACGAGAATCTCCATCCCAGCCCTTCTCTTACTGGCGGGACCAATCAAAATTGTACCGTTTTGTCGCTCATATCCACCTTCAGTGGAATATTTTCCATGGTCCGGAATCTCACTCTTATTTGATCTGATTATCACAGGTGTCATCTTCACCTCCATTTGACAGCATGATCAAAACAAACCTGACCTGTAAAGATTTACATTGTGTCACTCATTTCAATAAATAATTCCTTTATCAAATGAAAGCAACACTCAAATTCAACAGACCAAAGACTGTACTTAACGGTCAATCCCACCCAAGCTCAAATTTTACCTCTCTCGCTATACTCCAAACGTTGACACATACCTGAAAATTTTTAGTATGGCATTGTTTTGACAGGAAAAAATATTTTCCTTTCTTTAGGAATAAAAATGAGATCGCCAGTCACCCTTTGACACCAGTTAACCTTTGACACCAGTCAAACTTTGACACCAGTCAGCCTTTGACTCCAGTCATGATGTCATAGAAATATGAACTTTAAACTGTCAATATTTCTATAAATCACTTTTGTTTTATGATTCTTTAAATTCATAATCAACATCACCACATTAATGTAGTTATGGTTTTCACATTGTGCTCGGAATATGATTTTCTTCGAAATATTCCTGTCTGACTTATACTAATTTCGAGACAAGAATCCACTTCCGATAACAAAACAACTCCTTCTATGTGTTATGTAACTTTAGAACTTTGGTGATCATGGCTCTCCACAATTTCCTATCCATTTCATATCTTAATAGATTTTGTCTTTTTGTTTTCTCTCCTAATCTCAATCAATTACTCAAGTTCTCTAGGGAGGTTAAGTGTTTTGTTCTCTGTCCATTTTCGCTTCAATCTCTACTGTGAGTATCAAATTTTCCAAGCCCCCTTTCCTCATTATGTGCCCTAAAAATTTCAACTGTCACTTTCTGATGTTAAATATAAGTACCCTTTTTTATTCTAGTTTCTCTAAAACTTTGCCGTTGCTTATATGTTCGTTCCATGATATTCTCAGTCTCCTCCGGTAAAATCACATTTCTGGTTCTTCATCTGTGGGGAGATTGTCCGGCATTCACTGCCATATGTGAGGACTGGTATTTTATAATAGTTCAGTACTTGTTTCGTTGTTTCAAACGAATCTTTTCTGCTTCGTAATAATTTGCTTAGTTTTTGGATGCCATCTTTCGATATGCTAATGCATCTTCGGATTTTAATGTTTCACTTCCTGTCATCTGTGGATAAAGACATTATGAATATAGAAATAATATTCACATAGAATAACTTGTGCTTTGTAAAAAAAAAAGTATTTATTATGTAAAAATTTTCGTAATTTCTTTGGAGTTTTGACTATAACCTGAAGTGCCAAACACTTAAAATTATTGAACTTGAATAACGCCGGTTGGTAGATATACCTAAGGTGTAGAAGCCGTGGAAATATGTTGCACTACGTTCCATGGATATCCATAAATGTTTTATATAATGCAGAATATTTCTGCATTCTGAAACATTTCCCAGAGATGTCAAATAGGTTTCATGCCTGATATGCGCCGTGGTCAGTCGAGTATCATTTGCGGAACACCCAAGATGGAGGATTACATTATCTTACTGAACAAAAAATTATCACCAGATGACATGGTAAGCATATAGAGGTTCAACAGATTTACCTAATGTCCAGTTCAAGCTCCGCCTGATTTTTTAAAACAGAATTAGAGGTTAAACGCTTGTTTCCTGTTCAGGATTTGGTTTCCAGTTCCTTCTGAAGTCTGCTTCAACTCTATACTCCTAACGTATAGCCTAAACTTTAAAAATATATTTACTATTTATTTATTTTTCCCTCAATAGGAATAGATAGGTTCACCTATTGTCGGGTTCATACTCTTTCTTCAGTTTTTAGAACGGAAATAGAGGTTTATTCCTTGATTCCTGTTTAGGATTAGGTTTCCGGTTTACTCAAGTCTTTTTTCATTCTCTTTCAATCTCAGTAGCCCCCTTGTGTCTTAGTGGCATTATCGCCTTGCTTGGGATGAATTGATTAAAAAAAAACATTAAAAATATATTTAACCGATTAAGTCAGACTTCATTTCAACTCCTTGTTTGCGAAATTCAGATAGACACACTCTCCAGCATTTTAGAACTTCCATAGCTTGCACTATACTTTGCTGACAAGATAGATCAATAGACTCAAACGATCGCCTCCACAGAGAATCTGCTAGGAAGATCTGCAATGTCTCGTCTGAATAGACGACACGGTGCCAATTTTTCACGTTCCAATGAAAGACTTTTCTGATCGGAAAGAGCTACAGTAAACTATACTATTTTACCAATAATGGTAGTTTTGTGCGTCGAAACTTTACAAAATGAGCTAAACATTTCGTGAACATTGATTTGGGATGGCATTTTGATGAATCTCCTCCTCCATTATGTCGTTAGTAACTTTTCTTTCCATTTTTGCATTAACTTTGGACATCAACAGTTTTCACATGCCTTTGTTTACTGTCCAGATAAGAAAGGTATAAATCCATCGCTACTCCCAACAGTTATGGGTTAAATAGTAGAGCTTGTAAATGAAGAAAATGATTATTCTCAAATAACTGGCAATGCAATATTCACTCGAAAAGAAAAATATTCTGACATGGTTCACAACAACTTTGATCCACAAAGGTAGATAATCTGTAAAAAACAAATCAATCAATTCTGTCAAGAATTCGCATATTCCTATTTTGTCCTTGCTACAGTTGTTCGGGAAAAATATAGTGTGGTTGCCATATCAGAATTCATTTTATTTCTGACCATAACAATTATTTCCGTCTATATTTCTGAGATGAGGTATTATGTACATTTGCTTATGTACATTATTTACATTATTCGGACTATTGTCCTCATCTTTGTCGCCATATTTATTACAACGTTTCGGCCGTTGTAAGCTCCGGACTTCTTCAGGTGGTTGGAATGTAGAGCTGAACCCCTTATTTCGCACATTGGGTAGACTGTTCTAGTTCCACGTGCCATGTCTAATGGATATCAGTTATCAGTTATCTCCTGTTAATTCCCCTCTCCGAGTTCTCCACCGCTTTAACCAGCTATTGAATTCACACTCTTTGGGTCCTGTCAGTTGATCTAACTAACGCCTTTATCCACTGTGCCATGTGTCCTTGAGGACATCTGTGTACGAATTTCTGGGTATTATAAACAGTTTGCCTTCCTTATGTGAAGGGGTTATCAGAGAAAATACAAAGGATCTGCGGTCCATATAACATCAGGACAACCTTCAAATGCTGGACGAAACTTCGCAGATATCTCTCCCGAATAAGACCCCCCCCCCCCATAGAGGAGAACTTGACAAAAGACTGTGTGTACGCTATCCCGTGCAGCTGCGGAAAGAAATGGAAAGGGGAGACAGCCCGCCCCCTTATGTAAGGCTTCAAGAACACCAGAAAGCTGTAACACGGGGGGGGGGGAATCAGGCGTGGATGACCACATATGGAGAGAAAAGGGAGATCACTGCCCTATGTGGGATCTGGTTGAGATCATAGACACAACATCATTGGAAAAATCGTAAACTTAAGGAATCATCACATATGCCAGGCCATAAAAATCTCCTGAGCTGACCAAGCATAGAAATGAATACAATATGGGAACGAGTAATAAGTAGTGCCAGAGAAAAGCAATAATAACAACAAAAATTGTAATATGAGCTCTGGTAAAAACATGTTTGATAACCACAAAAATTGGAATATGAGCACTAGTAAAAGGGTTACTGAAGACATTAGGATTATAATACCCAGTAATTCATACACAGGTGTCCTCAAAGACACATGGCACAGTAGATAAAGGCGTTAGTTAGATCCAGTGACAGGACCCAAAGAGTGTGAGTTCAGTACCTGGTTAAGGCGGTGGAGAACTCGAAGAGGGGAATTAACAGGAGATAACTGATAACTTACATCCATTAGACATGGCACGTGGAACTAGAACAGTCTACCCCAGTGAGCGAAATAAAAGGTTCTGTTCGACATTCCAACCACCTGAAAAAGGCCGGAGAGTACAACAGCCGAAACGTTGTAATAAATATGGCCACAAAGATGGGGACAATAGTCCGCATAATGTAAATAATGTGCAATTATTTCCTTATGGATATATATTAAATATATTACGGGCCCAATGCCACACTACACTACTTCTATACATGCTATTTTGCATATGTTATCTTACAGGCTCTATTTCTACAATTTAGTGAGGGTGAAACTATTCACTGTACTGTTCTTGTAATTTCTCTCGTTTCAATTTAGAAAATATTAAAGGTGTCCTCAGTAAGAAAAGTAACGAATTATTTTCTTCTTCGCTTTCATGATCCAATGAACAGCTCATGCTCTTATTGAGTTCATCTGTGATGTGACTGTGAAATTACATATATACTGACCTTAACAAAATTCAATAACGTAAAAAGTCTAACTTTGGATTCACGCACTTGATCTTGTCTCTGAATTGAAAATCAGACTCAAATGCGTTGCAAGTCAGCACTACCTGAGGTTTGGCATTTATTTCTGACTTCCTGTAGTATAAGCGGTGAAATTATTGTAACTTCTGAAGATAAGTTCGTAAAATGAAATATCAAAGACTTCGTGATCTAACACTTTCGTCCCAGCCCCTCAACCTCCGACGTCTTACTCTCTGGCTTGAGGTGTCTACTCGGTCGTAACCGAACTTAAGGGAGTGGCCGTAGGTCCCCTGAGCATCCGTAGATCATTCGACCGGTCCACTGATTTAATCCCGCTTCCTGCCCACGTTGTGTTTGGTTTGATCCAGAAACCAGAAGTGATGTTAATCCATTCACGGTCAACAGAACACGGCTAGAGAGTCTGTGCTAAGAAATTTAGAATGCACCAAATATATATATATATATATTTTTGTCATCCACAGACAGACTGTTTCGCTGTTTCACAGCTCATCAGTGTGGCTAGACGCCCGGTTGCCTCTAGCTAGGATCGAAATATATATATATATATATATATATATATATATATATATATATATTTATATATATATATATATATCCGCAGAAAGCCTGACAAACAACTATTCAATGGTTGAATTGTTAATGTCTTTTATATAGCAGAAAGAATAGTATAGAAAAGAAACAGGTCACAGAAAAGAAAAGTAATTGTCGTAAAAACTCATACACTGGATTCTAGACAGAGAGAAAGTGGGTTGTGATTAACTTATTGTTAAATCGTCTCAGAACGATATCCGACCCTTGCGACGGAGAGATAAAGATTTCTGTGCGCGGCTTAAAGTTTATAGTTGCGTTCCGCCTCGGCAATAGTAACAGTAGTAGTAATCTTCGTAGTAACAGAAGCAGCGGTACTTATATCAACAGTACATGTTAGCGGACGCTTCGTTTCAATCCCTGACGTCACTTCCTCTCCCCCTCGACTCTCCAACTCAACTCTCCGCTGTCTCTCTCTTACGTCTGCCTCTTACGTCTGCAAGGAGATGGAGAGAATAATTCGTCTTACTCGGGCCAAATTCTCTCTACTTCCTCTCCAGGAATTTTCTCCAGTCTCTCGTATATGAACGATGATCAACAAAACAAAAGAAAATACTTCGTGTAATTTCGTTAAAGGCGAGGGGTGGTTTGTTCGACGTTTCCGTTCCCAGTGTTAGTAATAATAGTAGCAGTAGTAGTCTTAGATGTTGAAGGAGTAATTCGCTTCTTCGTTCTTATATCAATGGCACATGTTAGCGGGCGTTTTAATTCCAATATCTGACGTCACTTTCATTTCAACTCTGCTCACTTTCAATCTCCGACATCTCTCCACCCAGCTCGACAGCACTCAAAGACAGACGAGCCAAAAACTACCACTTTTTCAGCATAACTCCGCGTTTATATTGATAAACCTGGTTGATCATAATCGGCCCTTGGCCCTACTACTTCGTACGCGATTATCATGGGTTCTGGTTATTTTCAACCAAAATCATGTGAATTCCAAAGTTCCACATAGCTTACTAAGTTCTATTTATAATTTTAACCGATAAAAAATATTCTGACCATCCTCATTGTCTTCCTAATGACCCAATTCCAAATGTGTACAACTCCTGCCCTAGATCAGATTTCCCTTCAGTAAACAAAAATGCTCTGATCTAATTTCGCTACTCAGATCCACTCCCATTTCAATTAAAAAAAAATATACGCGTGTGTGTTTCACCGACTCTTTTCTCTGTCACAGTGAGTTCCTGAATGTTTGCCAAAATACGAGCTGACATCTTCAATCACGATTGACTTCAAGGAAAACAATTGAATGAAATTTCCACGAAACATGTTGATTGTTTTCCCAAATGACTGTTCGATCGATATTCGATGAAGGAAAACAAAACGATTTTAGCATCTGAAGAACGTACCCGAATCTCCTTTAGCATTCGATTTTACTTGTTACTTAATATCAGTTCTTCGAAGAAAACGTAACTTCAGAATATTTTATCATAAATAATCGCATCAAGAAGAGGATTACTTTTTTTTAACAGTTTTTTTTTCTGTGTCCGGTCGTGTAGAATTGTACGTGGAAATGAACAAGAGAATCTTTAAAGAGATGTGTTTTAACAAGCCTTTTTTACATTGATATTATTGTTTTTTATGGTATACTTAAAATGGGAATATTAAAGCTGTTTTACTGTATAATGCTTTATATTGTATATATATATATCAACATTATCATATCTATATATGATATTGAATACTGTTTTATATTTTACATGTATCAACATTATCATACTATCTATATATGTTATTAAATTGTATATTGTGTCTTATAGTATATATATATATATATATATATATATATATATATATATATATATATATATATGAATTAAAAGTAATATATAAATGATGTAATGTATAATTTCGATATATTTTCATATATTACAATATATAAATTACTGGGTCTGGTTCTGTAGATGGAAATGAACAAGAGTCACTTTAAAGGGGTGTGCCTTTGCAAGCCTTTTTTGCTTTGATATTATTGTTCTTTAAAATGAGTATATTTATGTGGTTTTAGTTAAAATCTTTAAAAGGTAATGCTTATATTCAGTATGTCTTTTAATACACACACGAACACACACACATATATATTATTTATATAATTTAAACGTGTTTTATTATATTTATTTGTCTCATCAAACTTTGAATTTTATTTTTATACCTAGCGTAGAGCTAGGATAAGATTATGTAAAAAGTGTTCAAATTTCATCGTTTTTTTTTGTTGGTTGTAATACTTTCGAAAATTATTAATATATATACATAATCAGATTAAAGTAAATAAAATTTGTGATTACTTTTGATGATGAGAAATATTTTAATTAAAATTCTAAATACTGGTATTATCATACGCAAATGACGTGATAATTAAACAAAAAACGAAACTGTTTATAACTATATGTAAGGGAAATAATGTTTGTTTGTTTTTTAATTAATGCGTTAGCGGGAAATATGATGCTGAAAAACGTAAGGGTGACGATCATATTAAGTTTCTTAAATTTTTTAACAAATTTTCTCCATTAGAAAATATATTTCGCTTAATGTAGCTTCAAGTATCCGACCAACTTCGGACGCCATATTTAATGAGACATGTTTCAATGAATACTTGCTAGCTGAGTCCATTTTATGAATATAAATATATGACTATATAAACACGAACACACACAAACACACACACACACACACACAAACACACACACACACACACATATATATATATATATATATATATATATATATATATATATATAACCTTGTAGTTATTAGTTATATGTAGTTATTAGCTGAATCTTAATCTCATGTTTTCACTGTATATCATTCCTCTGATTTATATCCATCAAAGAAAATTTATATATTTTAATTATTTAAAAAGAAATGTCCTTCGTGGTCCGGTCCTCAAGGTCTTAGAACGATGTTTTAACCAAGGTGCTAACTCTGCGCTGGTCAGTGCTGACCCTGGTCCAATCTGGTTGTGTGTCGCTGGCCGCTTCGATCCACATCAACTCTGTCCACGCTGTTTTCTTGATCTCAGAGCAGTGGAAAATCGAAGGTCGTAGTCACGCAACGCTGGTTCAAGTCATGGCGGGTGCTATATTCAGAGAAAAAATATCTTCGCGATGAAAAATAAAGCTAGAGATTTGTGAGGTTAATCTTCAATTTGTTTATATAAGTATTGGTACAACAAAAAGTAACCCTTCCCGCATCAATCTCTATAGTGACACTGGGTCTTGTTTAAACTTCTGGAGGAGCTGAATTCAAAGTTTTGGAATAAGGAAATCTGGTGGCAGTTGAGGATTCCTGAGGCACTCGATACGGGATCTTAGCCCCAAATCTCTGAGCTCCCCAAAGCAATATGCTTATATGTACGTCTGCTCGAAACTGGTGTGGAGCCGAATTGTTGTGGGGAATCGGGGGTTTCACAATTTTCCTTAATACCAATTAAGGTTTTCTTTGTTCCCTATTTCTGCTTTCTTAATCAACTTTCCAAATTTGGAGAATTATCCACCTTCCATGGGAGTAGTTACAAGGATTGCTCCTTCCTTAACTCCAACCTTATTCACTCCACATCTTGCACCGTCACTCCACACAGGCAAGGCTAAATTCTGCCACTTCCTCTTTCTTCCTCGGTATTCTAACACTTCTCGGAGCTGGTATGACTGTCTGTGACAAATCTAATTTCTAAAGTGCGTAGGTGAATGGGTGCACTTTATTCTTCTCGTTAATTTCGATTCTCCTTTCCTGGATTCACTTGTCCACACACCAGATCAACTTCTCATTTTAATCTTCCACTCACTTTCCGTTGCCATTCTTACTCTTCTTCCGTTCTTACCCATTAGTAAAATTTCCGTTTTTCTAATTCTTCCATATCCAGTAACCCCTTATGTCTAATGACTTTACTGCCATTTTTTTGTAAATCGATTTAGAAAAAAAGAAAAAAAAACCTCCAAAATACGATATACATATAATAACAGAAATAATTGCTACTTGACATGTAGTCACTTATCCTGCGTATGACGATAAACTGCATCCGGCAGCAAAGTCTCTGATCAGGAGGTTTTGAGGAGTGTGAAACCACCTCTTAGTTACTGTTGTTGCAAGGTTCACTTTGACCTGAGGTGGTATCACCTTATAGGGTCTCGAAACTGGGGTCAAAACATGAAAATATAAAAATACATTAGAAAAGATTATCAGCGATACATTTTCATAGTAAAAGAATAAAAAAAAAATAATAATAAAAAATTACTAGCAATACATTTTTGGAAATAAATAACAAAGCTCACAAGAAAATAAAATTTCAGCATTATATTAGCCATAAGGAGTTGATATGCTGTTACAAAACGAAAAAACAAATCATGTAGTCACCATCGGATTTGATGCATTTGTCACATGTGTGTACGAAATCATAATTAACAGTCTCATCGAGATGAACGGGTATTCGCCCAGGGAGGCCTCGTGCTTTGAGCGCCTAATTATCACACGCGTCGAGACCTTCGAACTTTTCAAACCACTATGTTTATCGTCAGTTACGAAATTTGTAGTATTACTCCAAAAAATAATCAACAATATTTTCCTTGCTAAAAATAAATATTTAAATTGGGAAAAATATTTATTAACTAATATATTGTGATTTTAAATTTCTGGAGCGTAATTTTTTCGTACAATTATTCGTGATTAAGTTATTTATTCGGTTTTCAGTTTTTCCGCAAACCTTTGGCCAGGATTGGTTTTCATTGTTGTAGACAAGCTGAAATTTTCAAAAAACCTTTCGTATAATTTAATACTTAACATTTCGTATATTTCATTCGAATATACTTTATTACTGAAGCTTAGTGATATTAAATTAAACCCATTTAGCGCATAAAAACCTAGTTATTGTTAACACAAATTTTAGAAATTGTATTAACACAGCTTTTATTGCCTGCTGGCATGCTGACAAAATTATACGCATTCATAAAACAACGTCAATACGTGACACTCTTCTTATGTAAATACATTCTGTCTCTTCTATCATACCAAAGTAATTAATTCGGTTGTATTGTAAAGAAGGAAAAACAAAAAAAAAATTTTTAATTTGTTTTGCAAAGAATCTTTGTAATTCATTTTTTCAATCTGAAAGAAAACAAATACTCAATAATAAAATTTATTTAAATTTGTAGAGTCCGGTTTGAAGATGGTTTATTTTCTTCGTTTTCACATTCCTAAACAGCTACACATTCTTTAGTTCCACTAGTTCTAAACTTCGCAACTAAAACTCGCCATGCCAGTACACTGTAACGAAAGACTATAAGTCCATTCGTATTCCACTGGCAAGATGTAAGTTCCACTGAAGCAGCTTCTTCCCACGAACCGCTTCTTTTTGGAACAGATTTTCACGGGGATGCTTCCCCGATCACTATAAACTTAACCTGTTCAAGTCTAAGGTTAACCGTTGTCTTCCCTATATATCTCCATAGACTGTGCCCTTTGCTCTGTAATCGTCTACCACGAGTGGCTCTTGGGCCTTGTAGATGGTGAAAATCCTTATAAAAATATCAAGATAATAGTATGCACTTTATTTTAAAAAATATTAGCAGGAACAAAGTAAAAAAGCTTTTATGACAAGCGACATTTTTCATAGCCGTACTGTTCAGAAAACAATATAAATTAAATAGCACAGGTGTCACACCTTTATACCACAGGTGTTTTATACATCCTTTCATTTCGTATTGTTGATCATGCTTCCATTTCGTGCTCTAGTTTTTTCTGTTTTTTTCTATTTTCCTTTATTCTTTTGCTTATATTTGAAAGCTCTTTTTAAACAAGAATACACGATGTTGATAAAAAAAATTATGCTATTAATGCTGCTATACTGTGAATTTATGAAAAGTATACGTTGATAGCTTTGATGATATACAAACTGTTATCATCGAGGTCAAAAGCGAGGAACAGAAAAAGCGTTCTAATCTGAATTGATTCCAATACTGAGAATAAATGGAATTCGAATCAATGGACTCTTCAATCGCAAATCAAAAATATATATTTTGGAGTTTAAAATATAAAGCTAAAAATCCATCTGTTCCTATCCATATCTAGATTCGCTTTGTGACTGACAGAACTGAGTGCCTGTGATCTGTGTTTGAAAGTAGTTAAAAGCAAAAACATATCAAAGGGTGATTTTATGCATTCGCCACAGTCATCTGACCTCGTATGTTTCAGGTTTTACATTTCTACGTACTTTGTATTATGAGTTTTGGCATTTCCAGATTGAATCGCCATAAATCTTGTTTTTCCCTTTCTCGGGGTCGTCTCGCATATACCTTCTCATTCAGAATTCTTGCTACAAAATATAGCAATTAGGTACAATTGACCCCAAAAGGGCCAATGTTTATTCCGTAGAAAATACAATGTGAAACATGCCTATATGAGGTGGCAATTTTTAATATTTTACAGAAGTTAAATGTGGTTGAAGATTATGGCTTAGTACTCTGTATCTCTCTCTCACTCACACTCTCCCTCTCTCTCTCTCTCTCTCTCTCTATATATATATATATATATATATATATATATATATATATATATATATACACGGTGGATTAATGGATAGCGGCTTGGTTTGAGGAATCGGAGAGCCAAATTCCTTGGGAAAGGTATGAATCCTCTTCTCCCTCCAGCTAGGGCTAAATAGCCTTGGATGCCAACTGGTCTAGGCGAAGAATTCAAAACCTGTGGAGTGTCGTTTGGGGACGTTGTGGTTCTAGGTCTCTCTATTCGACCCTTCAAAAAGTGTGGATGGTTCTGCACAAAACCTTCACCGCTATAATCAAATCATATGTACTGGTGTCTGGCTGGCGGTTCCTAGGAACTGATCTGCTTGACCGTCATATGTCAAATTCGACGGGAGAATCGAGTATATATATTGTATTCATGTTTATATATTTTAAATGTGAGAATGCTGAACATCAAGGACGTAGCGATTATGAATATATAAGTATAAAAATCATCACTCTCTCCCTCTTTCTCTCTCTGTTGTACAGTTTAGACATATTCTCTCTAATCATTTTTGTTAAGTTTCTTTCATACTCTCGGATAAGATTTTGGTGACATTACTAAAAGACGAGAGAAAATCGCTGTGTTTATAAATATTCATTTTATTACCAAGTACTTTCGATATATTCAAGGGTATTGTTTATAATAAAGTGAATATTATAGTATCTGTTATTGTCAGCTACAAATTGCTGTGTTATCTGAAAGTTAAATTTCTTACAAATGGAGTGAGGATTTTCTCTCGTCTTTCACTAATGACATCAAAAAAATTATCCGAGGGTATGAAAGGATCTTAACGAAAAAGAGTAGCCAGAATATGTCTAAACTGTACAACGAAACATGCCTTAATATATATATATATATGTGTGTGTGTGTGTGTGTGTTGAAAGAGAGATAGAGAGAGTTGGGAAATGAGAGTGTAACGGAGAGAAATAAGGAAAGAGAGTGCGTATTTTTAAAGTTTTCTGACTTTTTTATGGAAAGCTAACAGAAGTGCACGATTTTCAAAAACGTACCGAAGACTCTCCAGACTATGATTTTTATCATTTCCCACAAAGGAACTCAATAAAGCCACTAAGACGCAATGGCGTTACTGAGGGTGAGAAAACATGAGAAAAACACAATTAAGGGGAGAGGGCAATAAAAGGACAGGAATTTAAAAAAAAACAGAGGATAAGGATTGAGTTTGTATTTATATTTTTGAACAACAAATTGACTGCGAAGCCAGGAACCAGAAGAGAGTTCTACAAGCGAGAAGAGCGAGAGAAGGAACTTTAAGCATAGAATTTACGGCTATATCTAGCCATTTCACCGCTAAAATGATGAGACTTTGCCGACAATCTAGTTCTGCGCTTAAATTTGTTAAGTCTAAGTAGCATAGTGGTAAATTCTTCAAAACAATTACCATGAGAATATTTATAGAAAAGGCTCAGTGAAACCACGTCATGGCGATTGGAAAGTGACTGAAGCCGAGATACTAGGTCATGACCAATAATATTGCAGATTCTACTTTGTATTCACAGGAGAAGCACCAAATCAGATGTAACAGAAATATTCAAAACATAGACGAAAACTAGATTTATAAATATGTAAGATATGTAGACCTAGCAATTGATTCAACATAATCTATTTCATCACAGTAGTAAATGATAGCACGAGTAGACGATTAACAGAGAGAAGATTTGTTTTGAAACGTTATTTGCATATATATAGAGAGAGAATTATGAAAGCCATATATATATATATATATATATGGCTTTAATAATTCTTTTAACTTTTTCGTCCTGCACATCATCAGAAGTATTCATTGGAACGACAATAATAAAAACTGCGAAACAGAAAAAGATACGGGGGGGGTGTAAATAAGGATCTACGACTAAACAAATTAATTGTTAAAAAACAAACACACCAGTGTAAAGTAACCCATAGTAAGTACAAAACACAAAAAGTATTACTCACGACCCACGACACAGAATTTTCTTCTGATTGCACAAAATCAGTCGATGAAGCTTGATTTAAACAGCTTCTAAAAACCGTATGTTTTAATTTCTAACCGACCGAGCCTTGGTCAGCACCCTGAACGCTCCATCAAAACATAAGACAGCTAATAGCATTAATCGCTTGACTAAGTTCGTTTGTGAGTCATTGATTAAGTTAAACTTGGGTTACGCTTCCGAATATAAATGAAACACAAGAGTAAATGTAACACAAGAAATATTCCAACAGGTGCTGAAATAATTTCGGCTCGGCAGTCTTCTTAAAATCTGACCAAACGTCGTAATTTGTTGTTAACATTTTCTTGTTTAGGCCTAGAACTTTTCAGCAAATTATATATATATATATATATATATATATATATATATATATATATATATATATATATATATATATATATTGCGGCATTCACCCTGGATCGGTTAAGCCGGCTCCTTCCAAGGAATTCAACGCGTCCGGAACGAAGGCCGACCAAGCACGGCGATCCGTCGCCAATGCTGAAACGAGCGACAGCCATTCCCGATTCCATCGGCGGCGAATTCTTGAAACGGAGTAACAAGGAAGTTTGAACTTCACACGCGGTCCCCACACCTCGCGTGCTATCCCAGCGGAGGGAGGAATATGCTCTTACTTGCCGCAGAATTTCCACAGACGCAGAGGCAGGAGTAACCAAGAGGCCGCCGGGTGCCGGTGCAGACGCCGAATGGTTTTGAATTCAGAGTTGACCTTCTCCTAGAAGTTCCTATAGAACCCAGTCTGTCCTGCTATTTACCCATAGTGGAGGATTCACACCTTTCCCAAAGGTATTAACACGTAAGTGAATATAATGGATTCGACTGGAATTCGAACTCTGCTCTACGATTCCTCAATCCGAGCCGTTATCCATTACTCCATGCGTGTATGTGTGTGCGTGCGTGCGTGCTAACAATCACATTACGTAAATATCATTGATTTCCGTTCGATCACCATATTCAGTATTTCGATGGGAGACCTCTTGTCGTAAACGGATATTGCAAGCATAATAGAGATCCTCATAATATGAAGCGTGTATTAAGCACCCCGCCAGTAACTATCCATCAAACTACTCGAATCGTATGCGGCACAGGCAGTTTCCTATTATCTTGGCTTGCTCTTCACATTAGATTAAATCTGTCTGATGCTGAGAGTCCCCATCCTGCAACGGAAACTCAGCGTGACTATAAACAATCGTGCTGGTTTCATCAGGTCTTCCAAAAAAAAAAAAAATATTAGAATGTATCAACCGAAAAATATTTGGTCTCGATCCTCGGAAATGTCTAAAATATGGATCCAAATAATTCCGAAATAAATAATGAAGAAAAAAAAATTCTATTTCATTAAAAAGTGAATTTTCAAATGTTGAAATGAATAAAATCTGTTATATTTTCTGGTTGGAAATTGAATTTTAAACAGGTTCAAATATGGTTTTCAAATATCAAAAAACAGGAACATTTCATTAGAAAGAAAGAAAGAAAGAAAGGAGTACTGGAATTTTGTGTAATATCTGTCTTCCGAGATGGTAGTGAAGCTGGACAATCACATCACAAAAGAAGAAGAGACTACTCTCAACAGAACTATGCTTTTACAGAAAAATGCTGAGTATACCATAAACTGAGCAAAGGTGCAACGATGAAGATTTAGAGAAAATGGAAACAAAAAGCATACTTACATTTATTACCAGAAAGAGACAGTTGAAATATCTAGGGCACATAATGAGGAAAGAGGTCTTGGAGAATATGACACTCACAGGACATATTGATGGCAATGGGGGAAGAGGGAAGCAGTGCATACCCTACCTAACGAGCTTGTGTAAATGGTTGGAAGAAACAGGGATTACGAGAAATAACAATATGTTTTAATAAGAGTTACAAAAGACATGGATTTGTGGCGAGCCATTCGCGATCGTCCTGAAGGGACACAGAACCTACAAGACGGTGAATCCTGACGCATAGACACATATTAAGACAGCTACTGTAACATATATGTATATATGAAAATCTGTTTATAAACATCACATGCGACTATTTTTCTCCTTTCTAATTTCGTAGGGATTGTTTTCCATACATGCACAAGAAACCTCGATTAATATTTTTTTTTATAATAAGACACTTTGTACGTTTGGTTTTATGTAGTTTGCTTATATTTTTATCTCTATTCCTCAATCTATCTGATAGAGAATCGTCCTGGATATGACGACAAACTACATCTGGCAGCAAAGCCACTGATCGGGAGATTGGACATTTTGAGGAACGTGGAACAAGCTCTTAACTACTGTTATTCCCAGGTCCATCCTGATACGGCTTGGTAGCGTCTGTTAGGTTTCAAGCTATGGGCAAATAGTGACGCCCCACAAAAAAGAACCAACAGGTCAATTTTATAGTAAAATGTCCAACAATATATTTTTATAGCAACATGACTATCAATACACTAGTAAAAGGTATAAAAACACAAACAATACATTTTTTATTAAAACACTATGAACAATACATTTTTGTAGTGAAATTACCAACAATATATTTTATGATTTACAATTTACCCTGAAAGACTAAAATTATGTACAATGTAATACAACGAAATAAACTAACGAAACAAACTATCTGAAAAGGAACATTTGTTTTACGCTTCTCCTTATTTAGATATCTGTAAAACAGCAATATACTCAAGCTGAGGCCTCGAGAGAAGTGTATGCTTTAAACATAAACCTAACTGAAACATTTCTTTGCAATAAGGGCACCAGTTTTTGCCCCGATCATAATTTATATAGCGATACGTAACGGATGGTCATACATTTACGTGACCGTTTAACCAAGTGTCTCATTTCGCATGGTTTTATTTGCTGACTAAGTTAAATTGTCCATTCTTTTTCCCCTCTTTCTTTTTGTAGTTTTCCTTTTCTTGTTTTATGTTGAGAAAATTGCCAATATCCCCAAATAAGCGTCACGAAACAACGTATCATTTGGGATTATCACCCAATTTTCCATTTTTGTCCAATAATACCCAACTACCAATTTCCAACAGGGAAATTCTGGAAATAAATAAATAAATGGGTGTCTTTTTATGAAGTTCTCTAAACTATATATATACTTATTTTTATATCAATATCAGACTGCTTACATCTATCTCTTAGAATGACATCATTATGTCTGTTGATTAGTGTTGTAAAAAGCGCTTCTTGCAAATAAAGAAAAAAACAGCTTTATTTTTCGACATAATTTACTTGTTAGATATTACTAACAAAACAAAGTGTTACCTCTTTTCCGAAAGTTAAACAGGGTGAGGGAAAATAAGGTCAGAATTAAAAATAGACTTGTGGGTAAGTCTTGGTTATCCAATTAAATGTCAGATCTATGCTCAATAGAAAAGTAAGCTTAATTTTCTATTTAGAGTAGATAGTAGTCTATTTTTAACTTTGACCTTATGTTTCCATCCCACCACCGCGCATTCTACTTTCGGAAAAGAGGTAAAACTTTTTTTTTAAATGTTCTTAAAAATCATTTCATCAACAGTTACTTAACATCGCCTGAAGAAGTACAATCAAAATATTGAAACATGAAAACTTTTGTGTAGTGATTTTAACGTTTTTATTATAATCTCTTAATATATATATATATATATATATATATATATATGCGTGTTAGTAGGATATAGAATAGTATCCAAAGCAAAAGACGCTCAGCCCTCATTTGCAAGGAGCTTGCCCGATTTAACATAGATGTGGCGGCCCTCAGCGAGACTGAGGAGAGACCGAGGAGAGCAACATCAGGGAAGCTGAAACAG
The DNA here is from genome assembly GCA_964036315.1 of Acanthosepion esculentum. NCBI lineage: Eukaryota > Metazoa > Mollusca > Cephalopoda > Sepiida > Sepiidae > Acanthosepion > Acanthosepion esculentum. The sequence continues at coordinate 34,249,393 of OZ038509.1, forward strand.
GTTGTACCATCTTCTGGAAGGGAAAAGCCACCCTAAGAGCCGCGCATACATGGCGTTGGCTTTGCCATCCGGTCCCAGCTCGTGCAGTAATCACATGCAGAAATGACGTGGAGAATAGAATCAGGGACGCCCACTCCGCCTTTGGCCGACTCAACTGCCGCATATTTAAAAACCATGTACTGATCACCAAAATTATGGTCTTCCGGGCAGTAGTCCTCTCCACCGTTTTATACGATTGCGAAACATGGCCCCTATATAGAAGCGAGGTAAAAAATGCTAGAACGCTTCCAGCAACTGAAACTAAGGCAAATCCTCAACATCTCTGGGGAGAGCTACACTACCAACACAGAAGTGCTGAACAGAGCCTCGGTGAGAAGCGTCGAGGCCACCATCATCCATCACCGCCTCCGCTGGGCAGGACACGTCCACAAGATGGATCCTTGCAGGCTCCCCAAGAAAATCCTATATGGCGAGCTGACCATCGGGACTAGACCACGAGGAGCACCCAAAATGCGCTACAAAGACAAACTAAAGCGCACCCTGACACTTACCTACATTAGCTCGTCCTCGTGGGAAGAAACTGCCAGGGACCGAATAACGTGAAGGAGATCAATACGCGATGGCATCGCGGACTTCGAGGAAAAGAGAAGAGAGAATGAAGAGGCAAGCCGACGGAGGAGAGAGTGATGTGAACGACCCCGTCCTCCTCCTCCCCTCCCTGTGAACATTGTCCGCGACTATTTCACCACCGACTGGGCCTCGCAAGCCATGTCAAACATAAACATCAACCGCGAAGATAGGACTCATGACACGACTGGGAGCCGACGACGATATATATATATATATATATATATATATATATATGCGTGTTAGTAGGATATAGAATAGTATCCAAAGCAAAAGAGGAGATAATTGAATAAAATGGAAAAGTGACATTTTACTAATGTGTTTTAGGTTCGGCGTCTTCAGGCCGGATTGAAAGACAAAATTGTATGTAAGGAAAATGTGTTGAGATCTTTGACGATAAAAAAGGAAATAAATTAAATTGCTTCATCAGACCCAACAACCAGTGACCATGAAGCATATTATTATTATTATTATTATTATTATTATTATTATTATTATATTTGAGTTGATTTGATTTCTGGTGTATCCTCATGCCTTTCCGGGCCCCGACCAGAGACCTAACGTCAGATATGGCATCATGACATTTTCCACTGAGATATTTTGATAAAAAAAAATATCACACAAATTTACATAGATAAAGGTGTGGGCTGTGCTCGTGAGAACAATTTTATGTGTTTCTTTAAGGCATGGGCTACTAGGGATCCTTCATTGAGTCTATTGGAATCTTTTCCAATCAATCCGAAGGCTGGAATTGTTGATGCTCTCACGTGCCACATTTTTGAGATTTCAAGGTCCTTGTATTCTGATAGTTTTTTTAAGATCTTCAAAGATATATTGCAGTGTGCATGGATTGCCATGTGTATAAGAAGTCATATTTTGTCTTTGCGGGCTCTAATCACGATGTCTGGGCGAATAGCTTTGATTGTTCTGTCTGTTTGTTCCCGTATAATTGTTACAGGTCCTATATCCATAACCGGGTCTGGGTGGTGTTCGTACCAATTTCTTGCAGTTTCCTTTCCGTAAAAGTTGCAGATATTGGCCCATTCTTTCATGTCGGCTTTTATATTCATTGGGTACCAATACCGTGCAGTCTGGTACAAGATGGTCAACTGTTTCTGGATATTTATCAGGGAATCTGAATTTTGGGCTAACACAATTTTTCAGTATGTGTGCTTGATAATTTCTATTTAGCAAGCATTGGTCCTGTGCAGCAAGAATAAAACCTTTAGTTTATACTTTTAACCCTGCAGTACGTAGACACTGATGGTACGGGGTTTGTCAACATCAGCTTGTTTGGTACGGGCAGGGTATTGACCATGAGGCGGTTTATGTTGCCATCTGGTCGGTTGTATTTGCCTTTGCTTTCTTTTTTAAGTATTTTGTATCTACGGTCGGTGCATTGTGCTTTATTTGTATTTCTTCACCAATTTGAAACTCCATTTTGAAATTGTTAGGTTCCTTTGTTACTGAATAAAGTCGCTGACTACTTCTCTTGGAATTTTACACAAATCCTCATCCAGTCTTCTGTAGTTTCTAGGTATTTTTGAAGGCCGATTCTTGTAGATTTGTAGGACAGTTCTAGTTGAACTAATCCTCTGCCTCTTTCAGATCCGGGCACATACAGACGATCAACATCAGCCTTGGGATGATGTATGCGGTGGCAGGTGAGAAGCTTTCTCGTTCTGACTTAATGTCAGTTATGGTCCAGATAAGGATGTTGAAACTGTGTGTGTGTCACTTCAGTTTCCTCGATTTACAATTATTTATTTCTGAAATTGTTTTGAAATTGTTACGTTGATTTATGTGGAGGTAGTGTCACAATTATCAGACCGGTATGTGAAATCGGCGTGTTGATTTCAAATCCTGGTTTCACTTTGAACTAATGGCGTTAAAAAGGCATGAACCATCTTTATTCCTTCACCAGCTATGGATTAACAGAGTAGACTGCGATGGCCAGACTTGAGTAATACCAAGTATATATGAAGGAAAGGCAAAGTCATATTAGTAGAGTATTGGATTGCGGACTAGGTACCCTTCAAGTAGCAGACTTTAGCTTTGAATGATCGATATCTTTCTATTGTCAAAAGAGTATACGACTCGGAATTTGGCACGCTTATATGGAATACATATTCGTAGAAAAGCTATTTTAATTAGTCTTTGCAGCAAGAATAAGAAGATAACTGTTCAAATGGATAAATCATTTCCCTCGTACGGGAGGGATGATCATAGAATAGAATTTCTCACATAAAACTAACCTGTCATCTATACAAGCAAAGTACCATATATAAACATTTAAAACAAACCAAGACGCTAATTCTAATCTTCTAATTACTTTCAGTATTCTGCCAATCGAAACGATTAAAAATTGGAAGACTCTTCTCATCAAATGATATAAACGCCCCGTCTATAAGATTTGTTCACCTTAAAATGACTATGGCCCCTAAGGTCATTTTAACCATGTGACGCTATAATGTATTCTATAAATACGCATAAAAACGCCAGACGACAAGAGGATTGCCTGTTGATCAATACATGGTAATTTATGCCTCTTATCGTAGAAACGGCGATAAACGTATAAATAGAAAATTACTATTCACAAACATTTTTGTTCCTTTCTTTCAAATATTGTTGGTCTTTTTTAAGGTAAATTTCGAGAGGACGTCGATGGAGCATTTACGCTGTTAATGGTCGTGGTTTGAATGTGAATGTGAGTTCCCATGCTATAGTCATAGAATACATTATAGCGTCACGTGACTAAAACGACCTTAGGGTTCAACGGCAATTTAACGTGAAGACGCCGAGATTTAAACACATTTTATTGCTGGGGTGTTTGTGTCATTTCTAATCGTTCGGATTGGCGGAATAGTGAAAGTAATTAGAAGATTAGTATTAGCACCTTGGTTTGTTTTAAATGTTTACATATCGCACTTTGCTTACATCGGTGATAGACCAGCTTTCTCATGAGAAATTCTGTGAGTATAACCAGCATATATTGCCTTTTCCTTATTTTTACCGACAGAGACAGTCTTCAAAAGATAAGAGAATTGGTATAAAACATTGTTCTTTTGCAAAGTGTTTTTATCTGGAGAGGAGTTTCTATTTTTTTCCGCCTGTTCTTTAGTGTCTATCTCAATCTGTTCATATCTATCAATAGAAAAATGGTAAGAATGTACGCATAAATACTCTTTCAAATGCGAGTACACATCTATCTATCTATCTCAGTCTGTTCATATCTACATTGTGCGATGAATAATATGTCGCCTTATTTTTAATTTCGCGCATTGTATATTTTTGATTTTGTCGACTGCACGATATAGTAGGGTCAGTTGGGCACCCGTCTGTGAGCAAAAAGAGCACCATGACGCAATTCACACTGCCAGAAATTTGGAAACGGCATGCTCTACTGCGTGGCATTCGCGCCCGAAGTTCCAATACGAATATTCCAGTGTTTTGATGTTAATCTGAGAACAGTAGAGAGGATTAGCAAAGAGCTGGATGATATATTCAGTCAACACCATGGTGTTTGGAGGGATCACAAGTGATGGCGATGTTATGCCTTTATTCCGCTTTCCAGAGGGCATCAGACTCAACACCTACAAGTGTCTTGAAGAGGTAGTGCTGCCCTGGGCCAAGACACCCTAACCCGCCAGACTGCAATCTCATTGATTATTATGTGTTGGGCGTAGATGAGCGAGAGAACAAGAAAACTCTTTGTAACATGAAAGATGAACTGGAGGCAAGGATTATGTCAGCATTCACCAACTTAAACAAGGAGAGCGCCGACAAGAATTTCAGGAGATTCCGAAGTCGTCTGGAGGCCGTGGTTGAAGCCAATGGCGATTTTATTGAATGAATATATTCTTTAGTATTTCAAGATATTTTTGTGCTTTTTTGATAAATATATCAGTTAAAATGAAATGTCAGTGTTATTTTCATATTTGCTAATTTAGGCGACAATTTATCCATCGCACACTGCATCTATGTCTGTATGTCTATATATCACAGCCTGTTCGTATCTATCTATCTATCTATCTATCTATCTATCTATCTATCTATCTATCTATCTATCTATCTATCTATCTATCTATCTATCCCAGTCTGTTCATATCTGTCTATCTATCTATCCCAGTCTGTTCATATCTATCTATCTATCTATCCCAGTCTGTTCATATCTATCTATCTATCTATCTATCTATCTATCTATCTATCTATCTATCTGTGCGTCTATCTCTGTCTGTTCATATCTATTTGTCTGTATATCTATCTATGCACGCACACACCTATGTAAGATATTTACAATGTGCTGACCGTGTTTGGAAAATAAAATATTCCTTTAATTCTAGATACATGCATAAAACAAACCGTACACTCAGTTAAAATTAAAAATAAAATCATCCTTAGGCCACTTTCAGTTTTCATTGTCAAGTTGAAATCACTCAAGATATTTAACAATGTTTGAATTCTACCGCTAAGCTAACGTAAATAAATGTAAAATATTTGCCTTGATACACGCGATGTATCTATCTATCTATCTATCTACCTACCTAGCTATCTTGACTTTTAACATCTCTTTTCCCGTGGTTACGTCGGAATAGTATGCTGGTGTTTTCTTTGTGCGATACAGAATTATTTAATGTAAACGCAGTATCTCCAGGTCGGAGTCTTTTGTTTAAGCACGTCCTCTTATGTAGAACGGGGGTGGGGGGAATGTCTGCCCTTTGGTAATGATTTTTCTTGGTGTCGAATTTGTCGTTTGATGTCAAGTTGAAACCTGTTAAGAAACTTGGCGAAATTTCGTGTTATGTTCCGTGTACTCTCGATCATCGTTAATAGTTTTCAAAAAAAAGTTGGTAGAAAGTCGAGAGATAGATCGCACGTAAATGAATAAATGACTGAACTTTTATGGCAGAACGAATCACTAAACTTGCTATTGGAAATAAGGAAAAAATAAACTTTTAGCTAATCATGTTTTGTCAATATGTAAAATAAATACTTGGCATCTACAGTATAAAAATTTCAGCGTTCCTAAATCCCTAGTTTATTTAAAACTACTTTAGTTGAGTAATGTTAAACTTAGGCATATGCAAAAGATCTGTCACTCGTTCCTTTCCTGCTATCTCTCATAAGAGATAGAATGTCCTGTTAAGATCCCGGCCCTGGAGAGGCCAGTCCATTTAAAAACATCTGAGACTGTTTAAAAATAGAACATTTCAACAGTTTCAGACGTTTTCAATGATAATTCTATTTATTCTTTGTCATTTTAAACTAATCACCGATTCTATTTTATGAGATTTAACCGAAACTTTTGCACCGTTATGAAATTATATAAGGATTTATTTACTCAGGGTTGGCAATAGATGTCTGCATTCAGGACCGTAGAGTAGACAATATTTTGGGGTGGGGTGCTAAAATTAGAAATTAGCCTTATCCAAGAACATTTACAATTTCCAGTACCTCTTCGCTTTGATAGATTTTTCTTTCTCGTATTTCTACCTTTATTGTATTTTGTTAAAATAAAACCCTGTCAAAAATACTACAATTAGTAAAAAAATATTGAGGAGCGAAGAACCCCGGCAGGGACGGCTCTGAAAATGTGCAAAATAGAGTTAATGCTAAAATGAACCGTTTCCAAAGAGGAAACATTCGACATTCATTGACTGAACAGTTATCATTGCTTTTCAACGAGATTTATTACATTTTCTCTTAAAAAAGTTTTTCAGAATAAGCTTGTAAAATCCAGTAACACTGCCTTTAATATTGATGTGAGTTTCCTTATTTTTTGTTTAATATAGCGTGGAAAATCAACACCTTGAATATATCATTATTTTCTCTTCTATGCGTGAATGACAAATTGAAAGATATTCAGAAAATAGGATGAATAATAGACAGAGACAGATGATATATAATATATAACATTATAATGAATAAGTTTTACATATATATATATATATATATATATATATATATATAAGTGAACATTGAAGTCAACACTCAAAGGCGACAGGCTGTTTCATGCTAGATGCAATCGTCAGCTCGATTGGCGGGTTGACGATTGGGTCTAGCATGAAACAGCCTGTCGGCTCTGAGTGTTGACTTCAATGTTCACTTTTATATTTCCATACGCTCTATCTCTGATATTAAGAACTTTATCCCATAAATATAGCATTCCTTAAAACTATATTTCTTCATATATATATATATATATATATATATATATATAGAGAGAGAGAGAGAGAGAGAGAGAGAGAGAGAGAGAGGGGGGGAGAGAGAGAGAGAGAAGAAAAACTGGCACAGATAGATAGATGGACAGACAAACAGACATGAGCTATTTCTGTCTTAATTACTGGGAGGGAGAATCATGTTTCGGCTGTTGACCTCTCCGTCCTTCCTCAGGTGTATATTAATGTGGGTAGCCTACGGGGAATTCTTAAATGAACCATTTATTTAATCTACTGTAATAAGTGTAGCCTGTTCTCGTTCCACAGCCCATGTGTAGGGAGATCTCGTCTAGTTCTGATTTTTAGTCCTGCTCAATTATTGCTCGCCCGCTTCCATTGAGTCCTAGTACACGGGACAATGGCCTAGTGGATTCAAGCGTTGGTTTCGGGGTTTGGTCTCATAATAGTTGTGAGTTCAATTCCTGGGCCAGGCGAATAATAACTGAACAGGTCTAAAAAATAAGAACTAGACGAGATATACCTATATATGGGAAGTGGAATGAGAATCTGGAATCTTCCACGACAGCCAGTTTGCACTCCGCTGGGAAATGCACTATTCCTGTTGTAATTCTCACCACCATCATACTTACAAATATATAACAAGCATTCATTGGTTAATCACCTTCAATCTAGCTCGCTGATTGGTCAGTTTCGACCAATCAAATCACCTCCAAGCGACAGATCTATTTTGGTGCCAACTAAGTGTGATCCTGTCACGAGAGACAACATACTATAAAAACCAAACACGAGTGGTTCTCTGCCTTTCTGTTTCTCTCTCTCTCTCTTCAACTTCTCCTCTCGACTCGCTCGTTCTCTTGGTTCTCTCTCGCGTCTCAACTCCGCTGCCAAAATGTGACCCTTAAAGAACTCCCGTCTTGACTAATGTAGTCAGACGTAAAAAAACTTTCCAACATTTCATGCAAGTATGATTCTGAACTGTTACCAACTTGTACAATACACAATTCCAAACATGCAACAACTCATTCTCCTACAGTTTAATAATCAACTTATTCGTTATGAGCTTCGGTACAAATATTACCTAGTCTGAGAGACACAACTCTGTCTAACCTTTCAGTTCACATGCATGTACATCAAATACTTAATAAATTCAATGTTTTGAATCATTATTTTTGTCTTTTATTAATTGTTGTGGATGGAAGATTATGAACACGCACAATTTGAAGCCTTCTGATCATTCAAACCTTCTGAGATCTCTTAACATCTTCACACAATCAACAAGAACAGTCTACCCGCGTAGATTGTATAAAGGGTTTAGTTCAGAATTCACTATGTTACCTGGATCAATATATACCTGAGGAAGGCCGGATAACAACAGCAAAGATGAGGACAATATTCCGAATATAAATAGTGTCGATATGACCAACGATAGATAAATAAGTAATCCACCTTAGTAGTTTCCGCTATGGGAAGGCTTCATGTGATCTGGGTTTTGTTATTTGGTAAAGTTCTTTGCGACTGTGTAACGACAGTCTATAATATCTGATGACGGATTGTTTTCTGTAAGAGATAGCAGATTCATTCATTTGAAGCCATGTTAATTAATCATTTTGAAAATGAAATATCCTGAATATCGATGTTTAAAAAATACAACATTGAGTTTGAATCTTCAAATGGATACAGTGCTGATAAGTGAAGTATTTGATAACTTCAGCGCTTGTACGAGGCAAAACAACGCTAAAATTTGCAAAAAAGGTACCATCTACCCAATGCAGTTGTGATGAGGCAAGTTAAAGAATCTATCTGACCGATCAGTGAACCATATTGAGAGAAAAGCTATAAATACTCCATCTTTGTCAAGCTACAAATATTCAATCGTTATGATAGCGAGGAAGTGACACCTATGAGAAGTAATTTTAAAATATGTTTAAAATTAAAAATGTAGTTTGATTTATAGGCGATGTCATATCTGTGGTCCTTAAAAATAAATAAGCGTATGTCTCTTACATATTGCTATCAATCTTTCTACAAATGACTTCCGTCCTGAGTATGACAATAAACTACACCCGGCAGCAAGGCCTCTGATCGGGAGGTTTTCATGAGTGCGGAACCACCTCTTAATTGTTGTTGTTCCCAGGTCCACCTTGACCCGGGGTTGGTAGCACGAGCGTCAAGACATATTAAAGTATAAAAATACATTTTTATAGTAAAAATACCAGCAATATATTTTTTGAAAAAAAAAAAAAACGTTACCAGCAATACATTTAAAAAAGAAAAAAAACATTATCAGTAATACATTTTTGGGAAAAAAAAGAAATATTTCCATCAATACATTTAAAAAATATTACTAGCAGTACATTTTTTAAACATATCCCAGCGATACATTTAAAATTTTTTACAGCAATACATTTTTGAAAAACAAATATAAACCATAATAGATTTGATATTCGACAAAAACTCTCTTTAAAAAGTACGTCAATGAAACCTGATCGACAAACTGATTTCTTACAAAGAATGCATATTCTATTCACACGAACCTATCCTAAAACTCTTGTCAGCATTAAATAATCCAGTGAGGTTTATATGCCATAAAACAAAATAAATCATAAAACATAAATGACTTTCAATCAATATACGTACGTTTGACTTCATAGAGTTTATAAAAGTTCCATCCAGCCATCTTTTCATTCCCCTTTTTTAGGTCGATGTTCATTGATGTCAATATTCTGGATAAGCTAAAATTTATTATGCTTTTGTTTTACAGATATAGCGTCTACACCATATGTCTTACGCTCTTCAGGTGACTGGTTTTTGATTTCAGATTTATGATGCACCTAGACTGGCTGACCATCCGCTGGAGAAAACAATGTACGGCCGTTTAACTAAGACGGAGGGAGAGGAGGCGGATTCATACATTTCCCAAGAGCATTTCTGTGAAAGTGAGTGTAACGGACTGGACAGGACTTCAAACCTCGGCTCGGTATACCACGTTGAAAGAAATAACATTTTCCTCCATTATGACTGATGACGTAAACGTTCTTCGTAATGTGCAGTGATGGTTGAAAGTACTTGAGTAAAAAATATCGTAAATTTTGGAAAGTTATTTCATAGTTTTGATCAGGATGTGTGATAGAACACTCATATGCAAATTGAAAGAAAAGTAATAAATATTAAACAGACACACACACACACACACACACACACACACATATATATATATAAAAATATAGGTAACTGTACTCGTGTCGAAAAACCTTCGAACTCTTGATTTAACAATAGCCAAATCAATCACGAAGGAAAAAAAGGTTTTAAAAAAAAGAAAGTGCCAGGAACATGAAAGTCTGTCGAAAATAATCGCACAGATACAGGTTCAAGGCCCAAAGAAAAAACCCTGATACGAGTAAACAACTAACTAAAGAGCTCAATACAAACGTAGAGCAAACCTAGTCAAACCTAATGAGCCAGACAAACCTACCAAGGTTTCACTTAGGCAGATCGTCAGGGTCGGCTGACGATCTGCATAAATGAAACCTTGGTAGCTTTGTCTGGCTCATTAGGTTTGACTATATATATATATATATATATATATATATATATATATATATATATATATATATATATATATATATAAGTGTGAATTTCTCCGAAACTTAGATATCTTATGTTATTCTTCATGCTAAATAGAAAAAATAACTTCAACAGAAAATTGTTTGCATCATGATGTCGAATCCGGCTTGATCATTTTTGACACTTTCGAATTGCTTATTATGACTACCTGTCAAATAAGCGCATTTTTTTATGTCATTAGGGTTGTCTGCTTATATTTCGGTCTCTTTTGTTCTGTTGTTTAATTGTTGACTATGATTCCTTTCTTACTAAGTAAGAAAAAAACATACATTTATGTTTGCATAGGCAAATGTTATTGTCGGCTTTTTCTTTTGTACTTATTACAGTTCAAAATAACTGACGCACAAAAGGAGGGTTGGTCGGTAAATAGGTACACACATAGGTAAACAGGTAATCTATTAAGTACGTTTAAAAATAAACAGAGAGAACAAAGCATAGACTGAAAAAGCTGAAAAATTAAACATTTCTACCAAATGATTAATATATAGTCAGTATATATATATATATATATATATATATATATATATATATATATATATATATATATATTCCTAGGTAAAGGAAGAAAAGACACACACACGCACGTACACACACACACACATATATATATATAATAGCTGGCCACTCGTATTCGAGGATACATACATACATATATACAAATATATATATATACATATATATATACATATATATATATATATATATATATATATATATATATATATATATATATATATATATATATGTATGTATTTATGTAGGATACATACATACATACATATATATATATATATGTATATGTATATGTATATATACATTTGTATATATGTGTGTATGTATCCTACATAAATACATACATATATATATATATATATATATATATATATATATATATATATATATATATATATATATATATATAACCGCGAATACGAGTGGCCAGCTATTATATATATATATATATATATATATATATATGTCTATTACATGTTACATATATATATGTACGTGTGCATGTGCGTACATATATATATATATATATATATATATATATATATATATATATATATATATATATATACATATACAGAGAGAGAGAGAGAGAGAGAGAGAGTGGCAGGAAGACAGGCAGACAGACACACATATAGAGCCTGAAATACAGACAGCTGTGGAGAGAGAAAGAGGGGAAATGTGTGTGTCTGTGTGTGTGTGTGTGTGTGTGTGTGTGTGTGTGTGTGTGTGTGTGTGTGTGTGTGTGTGTGTGTGTGTGTGTGTGTGTGTGTGTGAATAAGAAATTGAAATATATTATTGAAAATAGATTAGGATGTGCAAATAGACAGAGATATGTGATGTATAGTATTCAACATTTTAATGAATATCTATGTATCTGTCTGTGCTGGTATTTTCATGCCACCGCTTCATTTATCAGCATGGAAAGGAATACAAGCACATTGCTAAGGCGGTACAAACCGATCTGGAGATTAAAAAAAGTGATGGAAAAATATCAATCATGGATTTGCCTCTCCAGAGTCGGGACCTCAACATTGTTGGAGCAGTGTGGGGACATCTTGACAAAGAACTGTTAAAAGATCAGCCAACATTAAAACAAGGTATTTGGAATGTTCTTCAAAAAGCCCAAAGAAATATCCCTAAAGACTACTTAAAGTAAGATGTGATGTATCTATCTATCTATCTATCTAACTGTCTGAGTCTATCTATCTATTTTCATTCATGATTCTTTACAATACTGCCCCAAATCATGACAGAGACCCCCATCGTGTTTTACAGATGGAAACTCTAGACGCTTACTGTTATGTATTCCTCCGAACCTCTTCCATATATAGTGATGGGAATCTGAACCAAATTTACAAGAATTACTCAACAAGACCATTTTAAGTAATTTTCAGCCCAGATTTTTTGTAATTTGGCATACATCGTTATTTTCCCCTTGTTTCCGTTCCTTTAAATCGATTTCTTGACAGCTACCCTTCAACTGACATCATATCTGATGAGGCTTCGGCGAAAAGTAGATGGGCCAAATGCATCTCTCAGGTCCTGTGTAAGGTCAGTTACTGGAGTTTTCCGTATTTTTTAAAGATATGACCTTCAAATAGTGTTTATCTCTTGTAGATAGATTTTTGGCTTTCCAGTCCTTTTTTGTATTTTTAAGGATTTACTGCACACTATGCTGCGATAAACCGGTTTTTACTAAAACGCGACACCTTATTCGAAAATAGAATAAAAATTAAACTGACAGAATTTTTCAGTTCAATTTAAGCAAAATCGTTACGAGAAATAGTTACTGCCTATATACACCTTTTCGTTACGGGTCCGAGCGACTACGGCTCTCAGTTTCCTACGTGATAATCACGCATTCATGAGGCGGTTGGCATACGACGTTCGTTGAAATTTTCTTCCCGCCTCAGCTAACATAAGGTGCCATGGTAAGGGAAATTGGTGAATGTATATATAATATACTCACCAACCAAAATCACTGATGAGGGAATAACCAAATGGTCGAGAATGGAATATCCGTAAAGTCTCTGAAATATGTAAAAAGACACCAGAATGCATTTAAGAGTGTATCAAGAAAGTGCTCAAGAAAAATAGTATCACAGCAAAAGTGTATAAAATGCAAATAGCAAAACTGCTCGGCAATGCCAGCCAAAAATTTCCGTACCAGAGCATATATTATTAAAAAACAAAAAATTCCCAAGAGAGAGAGAGGGGGAAAAGAGAGAGAGAGAGAGAGAGCGTGTGTACGGGGAAGAGAGAGTATGTGTGTGTGTGAGTCTGACAGAGAGAGAGAGAAAGAGACACTCTGAGAGAGAGAGCGAGAGAGAGAGAGAGAGAGAGAGAGAGAGAGAGAGAAAATCCAAGCGGCCCCAAGAGGGACACACTTTTACACAAATTTCCATAATTTTCATTGTCCCAAGCGCTTTCGGATAGTTTTTTAGCCATTTTCAAGTTTGTTTGTTTTTTTTTGGTGTTGTTAGATTTTCTTCATGTTTTAAATGTTTAAGTTATATTCTATTTTTGTGTTGTTTTGAATATGAGCGTTTATTCCAAACCTTCACGTGTTCAATACGATTGCGCGTCTTTCAATTTAATAAATAAAACAAAAAAACTTTTAACACTCCATACCCACTGGTATATAATAATAACCAACAACACCAAAACACCCCCTACCCCTGAAAATGAGTAAAGAAGAGTCCAAAAGCGCTTGTGACAATGAAGATCATGAAAAAGTTTTGCACTTCCACCAAACAGAAAAACGTAAGAACGCTGGCTAAAATAAATAAAAACTAAATTAAATTTTCCTTGTCTGCCATATTTAATGTAAGATGTTTAAAAGAAAGATTACTGGCCATATATATATATATATATATATATATATATATATATATATATATATATATATATATATATATATATATATATGGGAATATAAGATATCGCAAATTGAATGCTGGTGTTAATATAATAGTGCTAAATTTTAAAAAATGAAATCAGTAATCGCCCAATATGTTTAAGATAAAATAATAATCACAAATTTAAATTAATCTTTTTTCATATAGTTCTTAGGTCCGTGTATTTTAATATAATTTCTTTAAAAAAAATACCATTAATTCCTGTTTATTTAATTAAAGAATAAAATATTTATCCCCGTTTATTTTATGTATATAAAATAAAAATCCCGTGTACTTTAAATACAACGTCATCCCTGTATAATATATGGACTGCGCTAGCATCGCATTAACCAGATACTTTTATTAAAATTTAAATTATGTAACAGTAAGTTTCTACCCAGCACCGGAAGATTGCGTTGCGCATGAAACTCCGAGTCGTGCTACCGATGAGGGATATATATATATATATATATATGTGTGTGTGTGTGTGTGTGTGTGTGTGTGTGTGTGTGTGTGTGTGGAGAGAGAGAGAGAGAGAGAGAGAGAGAGATCAAAATTTGTCTATACATGAACGAGTAGAATGTGCTCTGTGTAAAAGTCCTAAAGATGATTTATTACATTCGATACCCTGAATAATAAAATACCAGCGTACAGTCTGGAAATTAAATTAGTTCAAACCCAAGTACATCTTGTTTCTTTGTTGTTTAGAAGTGAATCAATTCTTTAATCTGTAAAACACATTCGCAGAATCACATATAATCCCTTCACAAATTTCGTTTCCAATCTGAAAGCTCTAGCCTTGTAGCAGACAATGCACTTGTGCTTATCCAAATATGAAACTCCTGCATTTCAGTCAATTATAAAGACGAACTACAGAAACAAGAAATTAAACGGGGCAAGATACAGATCAATGATTCGTAATTATAAATGATTTATTGCTAATTACAACCTTCAAACCGATGTCTTTTTTCTAGTGAAGTCTTCTGGGTGCTAAACGTTAAAAACAAGAAAGACAATATCCAGACTTTCTCCTTAATTACAACTGATTTCATCGTAATTTAGCGAAACTAAAAATTAAAGAAAAAAGAACAGCTCATAATTAAGACGTGTATTTTTCAAAATTATAAGTTTCTCTGTATGTTGGTCGATTTTAATGAAATTTAGCCAAACTGAAATACTTATGGCCGGAGAAGTTCTTGTTGCAGTCATTGAAAATATCTTCGTTTACATTTCGTTAATTCTCTTCGTAAATGCTGTGTTATTTTTCTATCTATGGTTTAAATAGCAGATTGGATTGAACTCTCTAGGCCAGTGATTATCAAACGCCGTCACACGTCACACTAGTGTGCTACACGATCCTCTTAAGTTGGCCGCGAAATATCATCACAGCATACATTGATATATGTCTGTGTGAGGAAGTAGTAATGATACAGCGTTAGCATTTGAATAAATGATAAAATATTAAATTTTCTTTTTCAAATAATTATTTTCACTATTCTACGATGATGTCATTTTAAATACTTTTCTTTTAATATTCATTTTTTAAAATACCCTTTAAAAATTTTGCAAAGTGTGCCGAGAGAGTTTCATTTGCTCCTAGGTGTGCCGTTATTTAAAAAGGTTGAGAAACACCGCTCCAACCTTGTAGAATACAACTCCGTATCATCTTTCCTAAGTATTTATGTATGTATGCTGTATTTATGTATGTATGTTGTATTTATGTATGTATACTGTATTTATGTATGTATGTTGTATTTATGTATGTATGTTGTATTTATGTATGTATGTTGTATTTATGTATGTATGTTGTAGTTATGCATGTATGTTGTATTTATGTATGTATGTTTTATTTATGTATGTATGTTGTATTTATGCATGTATGTTGTATTTATGTATGTATGTTGTATTTATGTATGTATGCAGTATTTATGCATGTATGTTGTATTTATGTATGTATGTTGTATTTATGTATGCATGCTGTATTTATGTATGTTTTATTTATGTATGTATGTTGTATTTATGTATGCATGCTGTATTTATGTATGTATGCAGTATTTATGTATGTATGTTGTATTTATGTATGTATGTTGTATTTATGTATGTATGCAGTATTTATGCATGTATGTTGTATTTATGTATGTATGTTGTATTTATGTATGTATGCAGTATTTATGCATGTATGTTGTATTTATGTATGTATGCAGTATTTATGTATGTATGTTGTATTTATGTATGTATGCAGTATTTATGCATGTATGTTGTATTTATGTATGTATGCTGTATTTATGTATGTTGTATTTATGTATGTATGCTGTATTTATGTATGTATGTTGTATTTATGTATGTATGGTGTATTTATGTATGTTGTATTTATGTATGTATGCTGTATTTATGTATGTATGTTGTATTTATGTATGTATGCAGTATTTATGTATGTATGCTGTATTTATGTATGTATGTTGTATTTATGTATGTATGTTTTATTTATGTATGTATGATGTATTTATGTATGTTGCTGTATTTATGTATGTATGTTGTAGTCCTCCAAAGCTCTGAATGCAACAGCATTGAAACAATCGTAATTCTCAACCAGATGCTACGGGATCGGGGGATTCTTAAACAACTTCTTACGGGGAACAGAACACAGGAAAACATCCAAAACACAAGCTTAGGAAGAAATTTAAATATAACTTGAAGGAAATCTGCATGCAGGTCGCATAGATGTGCAACATTGATATGTTGTAGCGCATGCTGTTGTAGGTGATCGGAAAGGTAAGCATAACAACCAGAAACAAGCCAACTATGCCTACTTGCTTAATCGTCCAGACAAAAATACCTGCGTTGTTTGCAACAAGGTTTACAAATTATCATCTTGTCTAAGCTAAATGGTGGTTCACAGGATAGTTTTAGGGCATGCAGATCCAATCAAGTTCATATTTCATATATGCATGATACATATGAAATCGAATGCAGATCTCAAGTGTCAACTTAGGGGCCATGAAACCCGAAACGAGACGGAAACCATTAACAGTGATGCGAAGGGTGGGGAGGTGGTTCTTATCTGAGTAAGATGTGGCATTCACCATCTATGCATGTACATATGTATACAGAAGTTCCTGGTTGAGAAACTGCTACTTGTGATCGAAATAACTTGTGACGTCAATTCCTGACGACACTAAGACCTTCGAAGACCCTGAAATGAGCTAGGCAAATGGCAAGTGTGCAACTGAGAGAGGGGAAATCAAACATTTCACATTTGACGGATATAGCAGTGCGTGTCTCTTCAATGCAGACTGCGTTCGCCACAAGAAGATTACTGCGTGGAGGTGTCAGAAGACCTGTATAAACTGCTCCAATCTTACCAGTCACATGCAAACCCACAAGCAACCTGAACCGAATTTCCAAAACAGACTAGGCCCTGTGGAGAACAAATTAGTTTGCCGCATCTGTAATAAGCAATACAGGTACTGGCTTCGAAAGCATTTCCGTTCTAACGAGGGTTTAAAATATAGATAAAAATAGATTATCAGCTTGTTTAACGAGTTGACAGACATCATCTATCTATCTATCTATCTATCTATCTATCTATCTATCTATCTATTCGCTTTCCAACCATATGACCATGGTCAATTTGTCAGAAAGGTGATTTCTTGTTGTTATCGGTTTGTAAATGTGATCCCAGAGTGCGGCATCTTTGGAAAGTGACTGAAAATCATACTACATGTCGGCTGAAGGGTTACGAGTGAAAATGGGGAGACAGAACTGTTAGGAGCTGTCTATGGTGAGGCTGGTACGCGCGAAGTCACACTTCATCGTGACAGAGGGCTTGGGATTAAAAACGTCGTTCAAAATGCTGACCCTAATAGATTCTATGCCCTCTCCCAGAAACTATAACTATGATCCGCTCAGCGTAGAGCAGAAACCACATGTGGGCTTTATGTGTGTTCAAATATATCTATCGTCGTGTCATACCAGTCTATCTATCTATCTATCTATCTATCTATCTATCTATCTATCTATCTATCTATCTATCTATCTATCTATTGTCGTTTCGTGTCATATCTATCTATTGTCGTGTCATATCTATTTATTGTCTTGAGCACACTAATCTTCTTCACTGTGCAAAATTTTGTTGCTATATTGTACAACATGTTATAATTTTGAATATTGAACGAAGAAAAACGTGTCGTCTCTTTAGTAATAACTTTCTAAAGAGACGACACAGCCAAGATAGGAATTGCCATTATAAGGTCAATTCTACTTCTATGTGCCGTGTCTTCTCAGGGTCTGGGCGATCATAGCTCTCCATAATCTGTCCTTCGTAGCATTTAGTAAAGTCTGTCTTTTTGCTATCTCTCCTAAACATTGTTATATCATCCATTTACACAATCATATTCTTCTTCTTATATGTGCCCTGTCCCTTCAGGTCGTTGACGATCATGCCTCGCCACAATTTCCTCTCATTTTGCCAGCCATTTACACAAACTCATTTCCCTTCTTCTATTTGTCGTATCCCTTCAAGACGTTGGCGATTTTGGCTCGCCATAATTTCCTGCTCTTTGTAGCTCTTAGTAAAGTTTGTCATTTTGTTATCTCGCCTAATCCCTATATCCTAAAAGCTTACTAATCATAATATTTTATGCATTTTTGTTTTTTAGTCTGCATATAATGTTATGTGTATCATAATTTGTAAGCATCCTTTTATATATTAATTATTGACATAATGTTATTCCAATAATGTTTAATCTGACTGCCAAAGTGAATCTTAGGCTTTTTCTCATATGAGTACCATGGATTTTCTTACGGAATCGAATGGGATAATCTTTTCAGTATTTGGCAGTTTTGAAAAAAATCTATAATTTGCATTTTCAAATTTTTAAAGCGATTCGATATTATTCAAAACGAGTTTACCGAGAATCAATTAAACATTGATTTTTCAAGTAAACTGTTTTTTCTCCTGAGATTTGCACTGAGGTTGTCTAACTGCCACTGTTTCATCACTCTTTTGTATTCGGATAAAATCAGTAATAACGTAAAGATTTCAATGTTTTTGTTGACAATAAATGCAAGGGCATTAAAAACGCAACACATGTAAACAAAAGACGGAGAACGATAATAAACCAAGCGCTGTGCCTCTTTTTATTGGAGAGTTTAGATGAAAATAATACAAAGAACATTGATAAAAGATACGACTTATCGATTCTGCATCAACAACAATTTGGTGTTTAATATCAAAAAGCACTAGAAAGTCATTTCAATCAATTAAGCACTTTCATTGAATTATCACATTTTTCTCAATAATTTTTTCAATTGTTTAAATTTTCTGCTGATAACAAAATTATACAGTATAGAGTATTTATGAAAAGTGCCATGTTTTCTTTTTTCCATATTTTGATGTCAACACAAACACGCACACACGCATCCACACACAAATATATATGTGTTGAGTTTCAATCCTGGCTTGAGGCATTCGGAAGTCTAGTCACACTGAGGAGCTGTGATACAGCGAAACAGTACTGTCTGTGAATGACATATATATATATATATATATATATATATATATATATATATAGTTTACGAAAAACTAGGTAATCCGTATGGGTAGACCCAAGGAGGGTAAAATCCAAAGAGCTCAATGTAAATCTGTTATAGTGAAAGATACCTTGTCTAGGTAATAGACTCTCCCACCTATTATAAGTAGGAGTCAGTAGTAGTCGAGGGAAGGAGTAGTGTTCAGCGACCACAACTCGATTACTCTGCGTAACACTTTATTACAAGTTCCTAACGTTTCTGTACGTTTAACCTATTTAGGACGCATTTAGTCCGAATACAGTTCCTATTGTGGAAATAACTCCACAACAAAATCAGAGCTAATAATTTAAATAAAAATAAAACAGGCTCCATGTAATAAATTATTTCACCACAGCCCTTTTAAAAGACCGCGGATCATCAGACTTTACTTCCAAAGGTTGAAACGAAAAATGAAAAAAGATTTACACATTTTCGACGGGCAGTACTAAGTATATGTAAATTAACGAATTGGGGAAGTGAGGGGGGAGAGAGACATGATTGAGTTAGATGTCAAATTTCTATTCTCTCAAATTTAAATTTTTTGAGGAAGTCAAGACATTGACACATTAAATCGGTTAACTTAACGGAAGTTATATATTGATATGGAAGGAGGAGAGGAGAAAAAGGCATAAAGAGAAAAAGAGAGAAAGAAGTCATGAAAGAAAGTGTCATTAACTGTAATGAAAGGTCCGAAATAGATGCTGTTGTTTTGCTTTGAGAGTTCATAAATATTATAATGTTTGATATAAATTTGAATGTTTAAACCGTCTATAAGGAATTTAATTTGATGTTTGTTAGCGATTTAAGTTGATTTTTGGGTTTTTTTTTTTTTAAAAAAAGCTTTATTACAAAAATTTTGGGGATTTAATATGAAATAGGCGATTAGAAAAATATTCATAGAATTTACATTAAAATACTAAAATTTTATTTTAAAATATAAGTTTACTTCTAGTTGTAAATTATTAAGGTGATATCTCTATCAGTTTGAATTTTATTCATGAATTTAATTTGCGACTATTTTTAGATTAGTAATTTCTCTTACTTAAAGTTTAGTTTTTAAGTTAATATGGAGTGATATTTAAAGGTAATATTAGAGATCTTGCTTCGTCATATATTGTATACACATCCATGCATGTTTCGCATATACATACGTTCTTTTACATGTGCCGTCACTCATAGGGGTACACATGTACCGATATACACGGGTAATTTTATGTATTAATACCTACATATATCTTTTTAAATGTTTACGCATACTCACACATATATATATATATGTGTACTTAGTATCCCCCCCCCCAAAAAAAAGGAAACTTTTAAAAATAATATTAGGTTATGACTAATATATATATATATGATAAAAATATAGATGAATCCCTCGATTAGTGTGGCTAATGTGCACATATGCACTAATCGAATGTTGTTACCTAAAAAGATTTAGCGCACTCATCTAAAACGCATTAGTCGATTGCGCTGTAATCGAGAATCTCTGTAGTTTTAAAGTATGAAATATTTATGAGTAAAATTGCTTAATATCAGGGATAGAGCTTATGTAAGTATAAAAGTGGAAATAGAGATCAAATCCGAGCGTCGACGGTCTGCGTCACGATTAGGTTTCATGAAACAGACTGTCGCCGCTCGGTCTTGCATTAGTGCCCAGTTCACTTATATATATATATATATATATATATATATATATATATATATATATATATATATATATATATAATGAATGCTGGTACATGCTTCGGGACATGTTCATCAGCCAAAGATTTACACTGATACAAATATTCAAAACAGACTTGCAACGGAAAATAATTGAAGTTCTTAGAAGGAGAAGTTAATTTAATAATTCAAAATTCTCAAAACATTATATATATATATATATATATATATATATATATATATATATATATATATATATATATATATATATATGCGTGTGTGTGTGTGTGTGTGTTTGGAGAAGATTGAACAAAGTGGAAAAGCTTTTTGATACGGCGTTTTGCCGACATTTGTGTGAATGAAAGGCAATTTTACACACATACACACACACACACATACACACACACATACATATATATATATATATATATATATATATATATATATATATATATATAACAGTGAACATTGAAGTCAACACTTAGAGGCGACAGGCTGTTTCATGCTAGACGCAATCGTCAGCTCGATTGGCGGGCTGACGATTGCGTCTAGCATGAAACAGCCTGTCGCCTCTAAGTGTTAACTTCAATGTTCACTTTTATATTTACACAGGCTCTATCTCTGATATTGAGCACTTTATCCCATAAATATAGCACACTTTGAGACTATATTTCTTCATATATATATATATATATATATATATATATGAAAAAATATACTCTTCTTGTGCTCAATATCAGAGATAGATCGTGTGTCAATATAAAAATTAACATAGAAGTCAACACTTAGAGGCGACAGTCTGTTTCATGCTAGATGCAATCGTCAGGCAACTGAGCATAAAACAGACTGTCGCCTCTACGTGTTGACTTTTATATATATATATATATATATATATATATATATATATATATATATATATATATATAATTTCATGTACCAGCCTGAATATCCGAGAAATTTTCTTAGATAAATATGCTCTTCCCGCCTTCATATGTTATATATATATATATATGTTATATATATGCTATATATATATATCAAATATGTGGTGCAGTTCAATTTATATTACAATGAATCATTCATACAAAAATAGATTACTAAAGTTAATGATATAAAATGGCGAAATCTCTTCGCAAACCAAAATTTTAAAGTTGCATTAACCTACGAACCACTCGATGAATGTTATGATCCTTGTTTTTAATAGCTACAAGCTGTATAAGGTCTTTTTTTAATATGCAAGTACTTTCAACTGTACATTCAGTCATCCTCAGGAATGGAAATTATTTTGTTTTTAGTAAATCCAGGTAGCATCAGAGACAAAAGATTAAATGCGAATCGAAATATGTTTTTTTAGAAATGTGTTATTGGTAACGGATAAAAACTTTTGGAGCGTGCAGTCGCAACACTAAGGTTATTTGTTTTTTCTTTGAAAATTTAAGAGAGTGCGTTTTTTACTAATATGGTAATTTGAGAATTTTTTTGTTTAATTTTATATCATTAACTTCTTGTATGAATGATTCATTGTTATATATATATATATATATATATATATATATATATATATATATATATATATATATATTGTTACATTAGATCATGCAAGTTACTACTACAAAATTGCATATTTTGTTTCGACGTTTAATCTCGTCTCATCAGGTAGTTAACAATGATGGTAATTTTATTTAAAATTGAAATTTATGAAACATCACTTCTTTTTACGTTTTTGGAAAATTTTCCATAAAAGTCGAAAAAAATATTCTGATATGATATTATAGCACGTTGAATTATAAATGTATATTGTTGACATATCTAGTCTGGTGATCCTGTTGTATGTCTTGAGATTCTTGGTAAAATCCAAAGAAAGGTTTGTAATGTAATCGATCTTTACCAGGCATCTTGACTTCAGTCACTTCCTCACCAACGTGGCGTGTCTTCCCTTGCCTTTTCTACAAATATTTTCATCTCAATTACTCTTATGAACTTTCATCCTTAGTGTCTCGACTGCATGAATTTACGCATCCTACGAGATTGGCAACGAAGTCTCACTGTTTACTGTTGCACTAGCTAGAAATAACTGTGTACTCTATTCTAATAGTTTCTTTTCTCACAATTCTTGCCTGTGTAACTCCCTTCCTATTTTTTCCCTGCCACATACAACCTTCAAGACTTTACATGCAACGTCAATCACCTTCTTTTGTCATCCTGATTCTTGTCTTTTCATTGTTCTTTCTTATTCTCTTTCGCTCCCTATGACCCACCTAGTGGCATTATCACTTCGCTTGTTGTGAAATGATGAAAATAAATAATTACGTACATCTATACACATACAGGTATCTATCTATCTATCTATCTATCTATCTATCTATCTATCTATCTATCTATCTATCTATCTCCCGCTCTCTGTCTCTGTCTGTCTGCCTATTTGTCTGTCTGCCTATTTGTCTGTCTGTCTGTCTGTCTGTCTGTCTCTCTCTCTCTCTCTCTCTCTCTCTCTCTCTCTATATATATATATATATATATATATATATATATATATATATATATATCAAAAACTATTAGGGTAAATCATTTTTTTTATAGAATTACAACACACAAGGAAGAAAGATAAGAATAACAACATTCCCCGGAAGAGTGAGTCCCGCTTCTTTGATCATTTCTCGTCTCGTTGAAAAAGGACACAGGCGTGTCCAAAAATTCCGACTTTAAATCTTTCTCTTCGTGCATCAATTTAGTCAAAATGCCTACTAATTTATAATAAATATCATCAGTTTTATTGCCAATATTGTAATCATTTTGTTGTCTTTTTATTCCTCAAATTTCATTGACCAGCCTAATGAGACTACCTATAATAGGGAGCACACGTGGACCATCTTTCGTTTTACACACAAACACACACACACACACAGAGTACCACCACACAGTACCCCCACATTTTAAATGCTAACAATCATACTTTCTCTCGCTTTCTAAAATCGCAAGACATGTTTGTCCACATTTGTCACACTTTCTCGTTTTTTTCCCGAAATCTACTTGCATTTTCTCAATATTGTTTTGGTATTTTTCGACTAACAAGCGCAGAAAATTAATTTGTTTCTTTATCTTTATAACTTCAAAGAGTAGAACAGTTAAAAGCAATATTTAATTGATTAAATTAAAGAAAGACAATGGAATTTCTAACAAATTTGCTAATGATTTCATCGCTAGACAAATGTTTCGAAAATTAAATGTAATGCTTTTCGTCAGTATTTTTATCATAAAAAATTTAAACACCAAATTATATAATGCCTTTATATATATATATATATATATATATATATATATATATATATATATATATATATATATATATATATGGTTTATTAAAGACGACAGACAAGGTACTGTGATTAAGCTTTTCATTTAATGTTTCTTGTTTTCGAACAAGAGTTTTCCTTTTCAACCGTGTCCAACACACCTGCAAAAAACTACAAAGAACGAACATTATTTGCAAGCTCAAATGCTCCTTAAGGAACTGTGTTCCTGATCAAACCGATCTCATAAATAATTACATTGGTCACACTACTTCATGCCTATCCATACGATTACGTTACATCTATCCGAACACAGCTTCATCAGAAGCCATTTAAACAGGCACAAGCCTACCAAGCTCCATCCGAAACGTACTGTACAATAATCAAACATAATCTCATCAACATGTAAAATTTAATTAAAAATAATGGAATGATAAAGATGAAAAAACCAACACTCAATGATATTAACTACGAACACGGCCACAATGTGCTGACTGTGTTTTGAAAATAAAACATCCCTATAGCTCTAGATACATACACACAGCCCACACATCCAGTTAAAAAGTAAAAATAAAAACATCCTTGATAATGGCAAAAGTATAGCCAAAAGCGCTCGAAATTACAGAACATTTGGACAGTTTCTACACAATCAGTGTCCAGAAAAGAAAACACTTGTTCGAACACAAGAAAAATTAAATAAAAATCTTGTCTATAGTCTTTAATGAAATGTGTATAAATGAGGGATTCCTGCTTAAATAAACAATTATTTTGTATATATATATATATATATATATATATATATATATATATATATATATATATATATATATATATACACGCAGACACAGAAAACCTCTTTTGTCCTTCTTGATTTCCTCAATTCCAGCCAGGCTCAAAGATCTGAGCACTGGTCAAAAGTGGTTGTTTCACTATCTCGCTTTAGTTTACGTTTCCCCCGAGGAGATAAGTTCTTAAAACGTTTCTTTTGCTTCGCGTTCTCAGTTTAGCTATATTTTCAACAGATCCCTTTATCGTTCGGTGATCTCTGTGAAGCTCCTTTGATATCTCCAATGTGCACGTTCCCTCTCTTAATAACTTAAATAATTTCTGTTTTTCAGGTTTTGTTAGATCCTTTTTGTTATCTATACTTCAACACGTATTATGTAAAAATACTTTTTATTAGATTTCAGAGGTCTTGAACTAATATTTGTTGCATCTGCATAACTTAAGACTGCAGTTTTTATAATAAATCCAATAACTTTAACAAAAAATGTTGAACCTACTTAAAAATTTGCATCAGGATTTATTTTGCTGTCTAAATCGTTTAAAATTTTATGAAAAATATTTCAAAACAAATCCGTATTATTGAGGTTTAAGCGATTTTCATAATAACTTCAGACGGAATATATATATATATATATATATATATATATATATATATATATATATATATATATATATATAGAGAGAGAGAGAGAGAGAGAGAGAGAGAGAGAGAGAGAGAACCTCACTGTTATATCATATGTAAAATTATATGGTGGTCACTAGCAGGACTGAAGTGTTACATACGACACAAACATAAAAACTGAATGAGGTTGTCGGATCCTCATACGTCGAAATCGACGGGAGTGTTAACCATATATATACATATATGTGTGTGTGTATGTGTGTGTGTGTCTGCGTGCGCGCGCTGCCTGATTGGCGTAATAAGAATATATCCTTTGACAGACATATGAACCTTTTTTTAGGTTTGTATTCCCATCGCAATTTCGTCTCAATGTTTCGAACATCCTTCCGAACATGTGCTGTGTCCATTTTCATTAGACATATATCATACACACACACACACACACATATATATATTTATATATATGTATATATTGCGTTTTATATTACTAACCACTTTTAATTTCGTACGATTTTTAGTCAACTATTAAAGAGATATAGCCAAATATTAATATTTCACTATTAATGATCAGAATACTTCACAGAATATATATCAAGTAACGTCTTTGAATTTTACTGGTTCTTGCAAGTTTAACATTAACAGCTTCCTGAAACGTCAGGATTTTTTACGGATTATCAACCCTTTCTAGTCGACATAAATTTTGGATTGTAAGAATAATAACTATTTTTTTCGGGTGAATATTAAGTTGCATTTTTTGCGTATAAATTCATGTAATGTGACCAGCTAGAATTCGAACTCGGATCTTCGAATTCCATCCCGAGCTACTTATCCATTACGCCAACCTCACATCCGAAACTTCAGACACTATTATATCAATTATTGAAAAAATCACGATTATCCAACGGGCACAAAGTTTACAAAGACAAGCGGTTTTGAAGAAAGTATTGAAAATAGTGTTATTGCAAACGATCATATAAAGAGGGGGAAATGGTTAAATATAGGCTCTATGTTCTGTGACGAGTTTTAGAAATCGTTAATTTATTGATTTTTTAGCTTTTTAACTTGGTTGAATGAACAAATCGTTGGGCCACATCATAAAATGAATAATTAAGATACTAATGAGCAGAAATTATAGCATAATACGACTGAATATAAGGGAAGCACAATGTGACATTGTTCAAATCATTTCTTGTGGTATGGATGAACAAGCAATATAAATACAGAAAAAAATCATATAATCTTTTCATCGATTACACAGAAAGATTCGATAAAATACAGTACAAAGAAAATCATTTGAGTTTAGAAAATGTTTATCTACATGGAAAGGATATATGAATAACCTACAATCTCTATTCGAAAAAACGAATCGAGAAACAATTATACACTGCGTGCCAAATTATTATCGAGATAACTTTCTTTCTAATATTTCAAAAACCGTCCAATCAATTCACACAAATGTTGGCAACACTGACCTGCGCAATCACTGAAATTTTCGTATTGATCTGCACAATGTAAACAAACTGGCGCCATATTTGTTATCAGCACGGTGATTTGAGCGTGCCAAATTATTAGAAAAGTGTAAGAATTTAGTGAAAAGATGGGCCGTAAAAGCAGTTTAAGTGATGCTGAAAAGAAAACTATCACCTCAGAACTCTCAAAAGGTAAATCTACCTTAGAAATTTCTAAAATGCTAGGGTGGTGTCATCAAACAGTGAAAAAGTTCACCGCCGACCCTACACAAGTACGCAAAAGGGCAGATAAAGGCAAGCCGAGGGTTATTTCACGTCGTCTCATGTCACGACTTAAACGAGAGGCTACGAAGAAACCTGGACTTACCAGTCAAGAGCTTTTCAGTCGCATTGGGGATCCTACTGTGTCTAAAAGTACTCGGTATCGGTATCTGAGGGAAATAGCAACATCAGTCAAACCTGTATCGAAGCCTCCGTTGACGAGAAATCACATTCAAAATCGACTGAAATGGGCCGAGGACAATATGAAGATTGACTTCTCTAAAGGTTTGTTCACAGACGAAACTCGAGCAACACTTGATGGGCCAGATAGATGGTGCAAAGGCTGGGGAATGAACGGACAGAATCGCCATCAGCGTTTGACGCCAACAAGGCGGTGGAGGCA
This sequence comes from Acanthosepion esculentum, assembly GCA_964036315.1. NCBI lineage: Eukaryota > Metazoa > Mollusca > Cephalopoda > Sepiida > Sepiidae > Acanthosepion > Acanthosepion esculentum. The sequence continues at coordinate 34,277,300 of OZ038509.1, forward strand.
TAATGATCTGGGGTGGTATTATTGGAAAAACATTAGTGGACCCATGAAGTGTACCAAATGGCGTCAAAATAACTGCTGATGCATACATAGCGTTTATGAAGGAGCATCTTGAACCATGGATGAAAAGGCAAAGAATTGCCTTCAGAAGGGCCATTGTTTTTATGCAAGATAATGCTCCCTCACATGCTGCTCTCAAGACTACTGAACATTTGAAACAGTTAGACTTCGGATTCTCCGGATTAGAACCCAATCGAAAACCTTTGGAGCATCATGAAGCGAAGACTGTACGCCAACGGGCGACAATTCAGGGGCAACACTGAGTTGTGGGAAGCAATTTTTGACATATCTCGCGGCATTACAGCAGATGACATCCTACAATTAACAAATTCTATGGATCGTCGACTTCTTCAAGTAATTTCAAAAAAGGGAAAGCATATTTCCTATTAATTTGTTTAAAACTGTGCCTTTGTTTGTATCTGTTATTATTTGTTTGGTTATCTTATTTATTAGTTTCTTTTGATCATAAACATTAACGTGCAACATTAATAAACGTTTTGTTTGCTCAATTCTGGGAATTTTACTAAACCTTTCTAATAATTTGGCACGCTCAAATCACAGTGCTGATAACAAATATGGCGCCAGTTTGTTTACATTGCGCAGATCAGTACGAAAATTGCAGTGATTGCGCAGGTCAGTGTTGTGAATTGATCGGAGGGTTTTTGAAATATTATAAAAGAATTTATCTCGATAATAATTTGGCACGCAGTGCATTTAACTGATATAGTGTGATGATTAAAAGAACTAGAAGACCTATGAGCAAAATTCATTATCAGCAGATATAATCACAACATTTGTTCGCCAGATGACACTATATGATTCGGAAAGAACGTTGAAAGAACTATTGAATATGGTAGTCAAAAAAAAAATTTTTATGAAAATAATAAATAAGCATTAATTGTAAGTGAACGGAATGCCTACGTGAGAGCAAACGGGGGCAGTCCAAGATGTGAGTGATGCGTACAGGGCATCAAAATCTAGCAGGATTTGACATAAATGTTACGAAATGCGAGGACTGAACCAGAATGGCCAGTAATGTATTGCCTTTTTCTAAATTCTGGATATAAGACCAAAACGTTGCGAAGTCGATAGAGGGCTGCAAGAATTTTGAAGCGTCAACACGCTTTCTGCACCCAGATTCCATATAAATGTTATCCCGCGCGTGGCAGAATGCTAATGCAACAAGTGGGCATGCGTTGCCCTGAAGATCTTTCTCCTGCTAACTCCTAGACCCAATGCTATTACGTCTGTCTCTCTCGTATTATAAAAGGAATAAGAAAAAGAAAGCATCTTTTGCTGTTACTGTTAATGAAGTGGCGTTGGGGTCTGAAGAGCTGAAGTTAGTAGTGATACAGAACGCAACATTCAGTTAGACGTGTAGCATAATAAAGGATGACATAAAATAGCAAACACATTAATAAAGGACGTTAGCCCGAATGAAAGAGAGATTTCTGAAACTGGATTATATATTAAGAGACTGAAAAATAACACGAGAAAATAAATTACTGTTGAATTGCTATGAAATGACTAAACGTCTGTATGGCAGTGAATGCCGGAAGATGTCTTTCTAAACGAAGAAAATACTTCTAGAAAAGCACGTGATAAATGATAATAAGGAGATATGGTTAATTCGGGAAAAGGATATTTTGAGGAAAGAAGGCTTGTAGAATTTAACACTGTTGAGTCTTGACTCAATGTTGAATCTCGCCTATTGCATGGAATAATAATGCAACACAAAATGTACTTAGAACAAGAATGTATTATAACAAGAAAGTGTACACAATAAGTACATATAGTATTTCTGTATATTTCTGGGAAGACGTTCCTGGAGAATGTGTTGACTAGTCGCAGTCGATCAGAGTCTCTAGTTGGATCTCGTGATTCCTCTTCCTCTCGTCTTCCGGTATCAACCATTATTTATATAGTTGGTAGTCACCTATGCAGATTAGGTGGATCCTACACAACACACTCAGAGGACACACTTCACATCAAGGAAAGCAGAGGAAAAGCAGCCATGAATATTTTGAGTAAAGGGATGTAGGAAAGAAGTCCCACGTGTGTTCGGAGAGGTTGTGAAATTTACCGAGGGCCACAATAAACAAGAAGCAATGAATAATCATGAAGACCGACATCTTGAGAAAGAGTGATATTGTCAACCATTAGTATTAATTTTGACTGGGAAATTTCTTTCATCTTAACTTTTATCATAATTTTAAGCCGGCCCTCAGCGATTATCAGCGAAGATCAGGAATACTAAAATATAAACTATCGACTTCTACGAAGGTTTCTGAAAAGCCTTATTTACTCTCTGTTGCCCCAACATGACTCTGATAATAATAAATAAAAAAATTAAAGAAAATAACGACCCAAAAATTAAAAATTAATAAATTATTGTCAATTATTCAATTAGAAAATTAATGATAATTTTACCGTTACTGTGTAATTATTAATTTTTCACCCATGTCACTTTTAATCTGTGCGTGAAAAATTGATCTGTTTGATTATTATAAGAGTAGAAATATCTCTAGAGTTTGAGCAAAACTAATGCAAATCGTAGAAGAAAGTTTGAATTGCCACATATTTCCGCGGATAAGGAGACCTTTAAATCTTAAAAATCATCCCCCAAAATATGGAGTCGTCTATTATAACAGTGATATATCCTGAGGTGGCGATAATATAGGGATAATCAAGAAATAGTATTCCATAAAGGAAATAAAGGAATAAATAGGTACTGTAGGTTTGAATAAAGAAGAGAAGTTTATTTAACGTATTTACAGAGAGACAGAGTGTAGTTGTTATGTTCAGTCCAGGGAGTCTCCTGATGTATATCCGGTGACCGGTGCTACGGTCCCTTATATCAAATGTTCCGGTGGTGATTACATATCTCACCATAACAAACAGTTATAATGAGCTAACCTTAAATTCTGTGGTGTATCGGCACTGGAAAGTAGGCTAGTATGTTTGTGCCAGTAGACTAACAATTGCTTTGGTACCGATGTAAATATTTATAGATGAAACAATTCGCAATATAATGCTGTACTATAGTTACATGTAATAAAACTACTTTTACTTCTTGATTTCATATTGCGAATTTTCCACTGAACAACACGGACAAGTAACAAGTAATGTTCACACATCTTTCGTTTTTGCGTCCCAGGAAACATTGTTTCTCATAGTAGCGTTAAATAATAACATTTAAGATAACATACAGTCTATATTTCTAATTAAAATCCTTTATCATTGTGGCGATAAATAACAACGTTTAGTATAACATGCAAAATGTATTTTTCAATGACATATATTAGACGGTATTCTGTTTTAAACAACAAAACATTTAAGATGCCATGAAATCTGTTTCCCTTTACAGAATACGCAACTTTTGTTTTGATTCGTACGAATCGTAAGAATGAAATCGCGATTATTTTCATAATGACACATTTTAATATTTAATATTATTTCATTCCTTTTGATTTGATAACGATAAAGGTAAGCTTTTGTAATAACGTCAGATTTATTCACTCGCTTATTACTTCCATGTCCTTTGACACATATCATCATCCAGTCTTCTGTAGTTTCTAGATAAGTTGTTGTAGATAAGTTGTTATAGTTGAACTAATCCTCTGCCTCCTTCAGATCTGGGCACATACGACGATCAACATCAGCCTTGGGATGATGTTACGGTGACAAGTGAAAAGCTTTCTTGTTTTGGCATATCCATTTTCTTAATGTCAGCTTGTTGCAACTGTATTGCACCACAGGAACGGCCAGGGTATTTATGGCTGGTAATCTGTTTCTGGAATTCAGTTCGGTATTCAGTACCAGACGCACGCGCCTCTAGCACTCCTTTTCTTACCTTCTGCTTAATTTTGTAATAACGTCAGGTTTATTTCATACGCGTAGGAATCATTATAAAAGGTTTACTGCTACCGGCGGCGTAGAATAACCCACGTTTTCGGTCGTCTTATACTATTGATATCAGATAAAATCACGAAGATTTACCTAGATTTGAAGTCTCGTCTTATCTATAGATCGCCTTATATGTGGAAATATACGGGATGCCAATTTTTGACATTGGCATTTGGCGAAAAAAAATGACGACACTACAGCGTTTCCACAGACGTTGCAAAAACGTTTTTATAGATTTTCAGGTCCGCGCCAGTTACAAAGTAACATTGCAAATGCATTGCTTTGTAACGTTACATTTACAGAAGATGGTTAATAACTTCCAGAAATATATTACAACTTGCAATCATCTTGCAAGTTAATGATTCTCAAAAAAAGAAAATAAATTTCATACCTTCAATACATGTCATGAAAAAGTATTCTGTAATTATTTGACAACTGCATAATTTTTCAGCTACTGTTGTTTGCATTGTTACTATAACGTTGCAACAACTTTGGGAATGAGGGGTCCTATTTGCATGGCCGGTAATAAATTCACAGGGAAAAAGTCACAGAAAAATGTCACAATTAGAATAAAGTCACAGGTAAAAATATCATAATTAATTTATGGTGGCTGGTAATAAAATCAACTATTTTGTCGGGTAGTTCATGAATTTATGGTTCCGCTTTGTTTGCAATGGAAATTCATAGTAAATTCAACCTCTAAAAACTTTTCCTAACAAGGCTATTGGTCATAAATTCGATATTTTTCATAATTAAGAAGTCTTAGTATCCCATAAAACTAAACTTTATGTGAAGATAGCCTTAACATGTTTTTCTAAGTTTACGTAAAAACGCAAACAAACAACAAAGATCGCATATGAAAATAGATTAATGTGTACAAAACGTATTCTCACAATGCTGTGGTCATATATCTGATATATTTCAAATTTAGGGAGTTCTAGAATTCCATAACGCCCGACTTTATCTTTTGTAACTTTTAATTTGACATTAAAATTTGAATTAAATGTTCCTTGAATTTTTTTCCTGGGATTTTTTTTTACATGTGACTTTTTTACGTAGATTCCCTGTTTGAGGTCAGAAAAAAGTTGGTTGCAATGTGGCTACAACGCTACCACAAGGTCAGCTATCCCCAAATCAAAACACAACGCATCTGCAAAATTGCTAGTTGGGATTCTTAGAAAAATCATTATTTGAAATTTTGGGTTATTATTTTGATCCATTCCATCAGACGTGTCCAACAACAGTAGAAATATATGGAGTCAGTCGTAGAGCCTCGACACTGAAACAAATCAGGGAGAATTGATTTTTTGATTCAGCTATTGTCAAATCAACGTTACTTTACGTTACTTTCGTTGTAACACTTTCAAGTTTTAGAAGGAAAACAGAATATTCAATCAATAGTATATATATATATACATACATACACACACACACACACACACACACACACACATATATATATATATATATATATATATATATATATATATATATATATATATATACATACAAATATAGGATTGGTGTATACGGAATAAATTCCAATAACCAAAAAATACTATTCTTAAAAGAGTGCTCAATACAGACTAAAGCAAATATAATTATTCATTTGAAAATTATAACATAAAAGTGTTATAAAATCACTACAAAAATAGCCATTTTGTTTCAACACGTCTGGAAATTTATCAAGTGATGGAGTTGAATGTAGAATAAAGGGTTTTAAAAGGTTCAAATCATTCAAACACCACTCGCTAGGGGAAACGCTATTACATAAACTGGAATGACCAATCAAAATACAAGTATATGACAATTCAAAAAACTTGACAACGTACTTCGGTTATAATAATTATTTAATGCTTTAATGTTAAGGTTAGACTAAAATAGAATTCATTCTAATTAATTAATATGAAATTATACTATAAAATTAAAAATTACCAATTTTAAATTTTAAATTTAATCTATATTAAGTTTAAAAATTATGAATTATTTAAAGAAGAAACTGAGGAAAAAATATACATGTTTTGTTATTTATTTTGTTTTTATTGAAAGGCCAAAAATTAAGTTGGAATAAGCGTTAAAATCTAATGTTGCTCTGAGCTTCGTTACAACTTAGATACATTTGAAATGAAGATATGGGCAAGGGAGGGTGAAATCTTGCAAAAGACACAATCAGATTATAATACACAAACATGTAGACATATTTAGATATATAAACACGCAAAAAAGCGTAGAGACTGTAAATAGGTGTCCACGAACCTATTTCCAGTCTCGTCGCCAACGCAAACGACAACATATACATAAAATGAAAGGCACATATAAGCGATTATACACACATACATTGTTAAAGACACGCACATATACCCACCAAGAAATATTAAAATTTGAATGTGTTAGTCAACGAATTCTAACATAGTACTAAAATATAACTTATACGGGCAAAGATATATAGATAAAAATGGCTGAATAGCTAACGTTTAATATGGGTAGAATAGAAAAAAAATAATCGTCAATGAACAACATAAGGAAAAAGGAGACTAAAATATATAGAAATGCCTATTTTTGTAGTGATTTTATAACACTTTTATGTTATAATAAATAATTATATATATACTTGCAGATGTACTTTATTGACTTAACCGAGTGGCAGTATTCAACGTTTATGTGGGCTCCAAATGTCTTGGACAGCAGCGGGTAAAAGGCACCACCCAACGATTGTCCAGAGTGTGCCCCTTAATTGTCACAATTCCGCCGCCCTCAGCGGGGCTTCTGCGTCTGTACAGTGGGTAACCATCCGTCTTAGTCTGCGTTTCTGAGATAAACTTACGGGGGTAACCCTTTGCGCAAGTGGGGCCGCTTGACCAACATGACCTTTTTTTCGTAATTCGCGCCACAGGGGCCGTGTATCATATTGTTTTTAATGATTTCGTGGAGCAAAGGATCCAGCGCAGGATACGGAATTTCAGCAGAAGTAAAATCGTCTGTTTTGTTTGCGTCAACCTTATCGTTGAGCCACAGCAGAATGTGGGCATGAGGCAAACCGCGTTTCTGCCATTCCACTGTATACATTTGATACATAACGCGTTCGAAGACTTGCCCTTTAAGGATTAAATCCATAAGCTTACACAACTGAAACCGGAAAAAGCGTGCAATTAGGTCGGGGCGGTGTGTGTACTGCTGACCTGGAAAACGCTCGCGTGTGATTTCAACTCATTTCGGATTGCACGTGAACGTGACGAACAAATCAGGCCTCCCGTAATGACGGACATAGGTCATTGCGTCTTGTGTCCTTTCATGCATGTATCGAGGGCCACCAGTGTAAGAGGAAGGCAAAATGCACGGTTTGCCGAGATTGTGTGGGTCACCATCAGAACGCAGACCATCACGAAGGTGAATATAGGAGTTGGTTCTAAGTTTGGATTGGTTTAACTTGATGAATCCTAACCTCTCCGACTCCATTTTTGCAACCGTGTCAACTGTGAATTGAAGAAATAGTTGACGGCACCTGTGCAAGTGGTTAAATTCACCCTCCCTAACATATGTAGGCGTAGTAAGCCCTACAGGAGACCGTCTTTGAGGTCGACATGGAATCGCTGAATGCCTGGTATATTGGGATTTGGAAATGGTACCCATCGCTTCCGTATGGAAAAAGAAGGGGGTACTGGAGACAGTCGTATGAACGGTGGGTTTCACTGATGCGGCGCAGACGACCACCCCGGTACCTTATGACAATGTCGCGGCTGTTATGCTCCTCACCGTGGATGACTGCGGCGACTTCATTACATGCAGGAGCATTGAAGCGGCGCTCATGCTCACTGTGAGGCCATCTGTCTGCATCGATGACAACGCTGAAAGAGGGCGAAGAGTTGTTTTGCAACGCAAACTTTAAGCTTCGGATGTAACTGTTAGTTTCGTGAAGCATGTCTTGTAGACGGAACAGAATGTCTCTACGGGGACCGACGGAAATATCGCCAGGCAGAATGCCGAGACGCGCATCAACCTGCTCATTGTAGTCAACGAGAAAGTAAATTTGTAGGAACTGAGGTGGCTCTCACTGATCAGCCAAATGTGATCCCATTAAGTGGTAAACCTGGCCTTGCATTTTGAAAGTAGGCATCCATCCCCCCTCACTAATAGCCTTCGCACCAAAAGACGTCATCTGGAAGCAACAGTTGTACCTCCGTATTGCTTCAGGAAAATGCGTTGACTCCGAAGTTGTACCCAGAAGGAGGTCCCTAAGCGGCTGGGGAGGTTCGTCTAAAGAAGGGAGTTTGATTTTGCCCCCAGAGCAACAAAGCCCAGGTGCGTACCGGCCCACTTTTTCGCGTTGCAAAAAGTGCAAACTTTATCCATGGCCCCTATTTGTACGTCTCTCCTAGCGGAATAGTTGACAGTGCAGTCATAATTGTATGCGGCATTTGACCAAATTGACGCAGACGGCGAAGTTACGCCATTCAACGAAGGTCGAAGTTGGCTGTTTTCGAGCCGTACTTCAGAGTTTTCTGCAGCCCTGGCAGACGCAGTAGAGCGGGCATTTCTAACGCGACAAACAGTGGTATGTGCAGGGCTTTCTAAGGCTCTGGCAGACGCGGTGGATAGGACATTTCTAAAGCGACGATGAGCGGTTTATTGGGGTTGTTCCGAAGCTCTAGAGGCGGCTGTAGCCCTAGTATTCCGAAGACGACGTAAAGTTGTTTGTTCGGGGCTTTCTAAACCCCTGGAGCAAGCTTTGGCGGTGGCATCCCGCAAACGACGAAGGGTTTTCTGTGCTGGGGGCTGTGAAGCCCTCAACCTAGCCACGCAGACTGCGTTCTGTGAATTCTGTAGTGAACGTTCTTCAACTGAAAGCCTGGCGCGGCGTGCGGACATTGAAGCCGCTGAAGCCAACCTTTCAGTCCGCGCATCGGCGCTTTCCGTAGATAAGCGAACAGCTGAGCTCGAGGCCATCCGTGAAATACGCAAAGAAGTCTGTTCAGGGGTTTCACTCGCCCTCGCTGCTCTAGCAGCGGAGGCAGCTGCCATGCGCCGTCCCAAAAGTTTCCTCCTTTTAGGTGGCATCCAAACAGTAAAAACGTCAAAAGAGGGTAAAGCTTAAAAAGAGATTTCGACAAATCCAAAACGAAAAAACGTTCACTGCTAACGTAGACACAAAAAGGGGAACACCGAGTAAAATGAGTTCAGATGTTACTAAAGGGGAACTCGAAACTAAAAAAGTGGAAATTTAAAAAGGTAAACCAAGGGTAATCCAAAAGGAAATGGGTTTTTAGTACAATTGGCTAACGTGTGTGGGGTTGGGTTGGAACTATAAAACAAAAAAGCAGCTAGAATACGTAAACAACTTGCTGCGTCCGAAGTGGGCGAATAAAGTAAGCCAAGTGCGTGCACGCGGGCAACAATAAACGCAAAAGTGTGAAAGCACGCCCGAGTCACGCAATAGTGGTTGACCTTGAGCGCACTTATACATAAGCTGACGCGCGATCACGCGGGCGCTATAACATGTGAGAAATCCTGCGCGATGATTGGACAGGCTCCAAGGCCAAGCTCTGTGAAAGCGACCAATGGGCTTGCAGCAGTCTTTGTATCGACACGCGGACTCGGTTGTACGCAGCTGTGTGTGTGTGTGTAAGGAAGTTACAAAAAAGATTGATCAGCGTGCAGCTACGGTTATTTTTGCCGAAAAATTCTGAAATTTGACACATAAAGACGATAGTAAGCCGCAAGACGCAACCAAAAACTGTACATACTGTGTCAGTGAATGCGTGTTCAGAGGGCTAAATCCTGTCCCTTAGTACCCCCGTTTATTGTTCCCTGGTCAAGCGGCTTTGACAGTCTTGCAAACAATTTGGTACTTGTTAGATAGCCAAGCGTTAGTGCTATCAGAAACTGGAGCATTTGATTTGTTTTGGTGGCTCGGTAACAAAACATCGTCCAAAGACTGCGAAACATCTGCATAAGTGGCCCTTACCCGTGCTTTCAAATTGATTTCCTGCAAAAACAATTGTGTTTTTCCAAATTTATGGCGCTGTCAGAACCACCACCGGGTAATTTTACGTAGTCTTGTGAAGTTTTGTTGAAATCGGTTGAAAAATTTAGTAAATCCGATCCCATATATAAGCGAGCACACACACACACACACACACACACACACACACACACACACACACACACACACACACACACACACACACACACACATCCTGGGTTTTATAATAAGTATGATGATATATACATATATATGCGAAGGCATGTTAAAGTATTAAAGGTGTGTTAAAGTAAACATACAGACGGGGAGTGAACCGAAATAATATATGAGTACGAAAGGGTGAAGAAAGGAAAGAACGCGGAATTGTGTACACAAAATCCCTCACTTATCCGGCTTCCTTTCAAAGCAATTCTTTAGAATAGACAATTCCTCGTTGATGTGCCGTATACTTTCGGGACGCTTCCTCTCATCTTTCCATCTTTTGTTGCTCTAAATAATTCTGACCATCGATCATCCCTCTTTTTCTGTGCTACGTTTGCTTGTTATCTTCGTGTGATGAATCGACTTTGTTCAGCGATATAAACTCCTGACCTGATACCCTTGTTGTTAATCGCTACAACGTTATGACTAGAATGTTTAATATTTTAATTACATTTATATATATATATATATATATATATATATATATATATATATATATATATATATATATATATATATATATATATATATCTGGGGAGGATGTGTGGGTTTGTAGACAGTGACTATTACGGCTAATAATGCAAGACTCTTCGGTAAATCGAATCGAGTTCTCTCAGTCACTGTGTGTTTATCTAAATATAAATACGCTTAAATTCACCTTCTTCTCTGCCGTGCGCCAACGGCTTCAGGGTAAAATTTCCGACTGACGCGAATTCAGCCGGTTTTCGATTCTAGCCAGAGGCAACCGGACGTCTAGCCACACTGATGAGCTGTGATACAGCGAAACAGTCTGTCTGTGGATGACAATATATATATATATATATATATATATATATGTGTGTGTGTGTGTGTGTGTGTGTGTGTGTGTCTGTGTGTGTGTGTGTGTGTGTGTGTGTGTGTGTTTACTATGTAGATATCACTCCAAAATAAAATTATACGGTGTACATATTTTCCTTGTAGATAACAAGCCAAATACCATCTCTTTTTCTTTGTTCTGCCATTCATTTCCACAAACGCATTAAGTCGACGACACGATAATTTCCCCGCGCTTCGCAGTATGTCCTGTCAGATTATGGGGGTCAACCTTGGTCATTATCTGTCTTAAAATTCTTTAACTGTCGCTCTGATTGTAAGGATATGACTTCTAATTTCTGTTTTCTTGAAACTCTCCTCGTTGTTTACATCTTGTCTCCATGCCATTCTTGGCATTCATCAATAGAAATGCATCTATTTCGATTCAAGTGTCTATTTAATCGGTGTAACTTCAATGACAGAGGAAATTATATTTAAATTTCCCAACTCTTCTTGCTTGTTTGTTTGTCTCATAAATGCCAATTCATTCGTAGTGAGTAAGTATCTGTTTCATTCGAGATCTTTTTCTCCTTAAAACTTCCCCGTAGCTCACAAATCTTACTGATTGAAAATCAAAGAGAAATGGATATAGTAAATTTTGAATGAGAGGGAAACAGACAGAGAGAAGAACAGACAGAGAAAAACAGACGGACAGACGGACCGACAGAGATATAGAATAAAACCACTGTGCAGCCAGTTACAAGATGGTCAATTTTTTTCTGGATATTTATCACAGAATCTGTATTTGGGGTCAACATATTTTTTTATTATCTGTGCTTTATAATTTCTCTTTAGAAAGCATTGGACCAGTGCAGTAAGAATAAAACCTTCGGTTTCAGTTTTTAACCCTGACCTACGTAATCACTGATGGGGACGGGGTTTGCTGTCATCATCATCATCATCATTATTATTATTATTATTATTATTATTATTATTATTATTATTATTATTATTATTATAATAAGAAGAAGTTTATATATTTTTTAACTAGAAAGACCCGTGAAGATTTCACGGTTTTCTATTTTAATTTTCTGATGAATCTTATTAAGTTAACTGATCGAATAAGCTCATAGCAAATTCTACGATACTAAAATATCCATAGAAATTTCCCTATCAAATCGTTAAATATTTGAGGTTAATAACACAATGGTTGAATCTTGGTTTGTTATTGTGCGCCTACTATGATTTGATATTCCTACTAACTAGGGTTTTGTGTTTTGTATTGCACAAAAACTTAGATTTAGTAGGGAATTAACATTTTTACATTCATCCTTGCTAACGTTTTCTTTTTCCCATATTTTCTCACGGTTACGTCTTAGGTGCTTTATTGGGTGTCTGGAGCAAAATGATTAAAATCTGCCAATGATGTAACCCCATGCGACACCGCTATATTACAAATTATCATGACAATCTAGTAATTCTTAGAAACGTCACTTGTACAATATCGACGTTATCGATTTTCTATCGTTTGAATTGGTAACCGTTAACAACGCTGTACATTGTAAACTTGGATCACAGACTTTATAGCGTTATTCAGTCAGGCATTCTTTTCTTTGGCGTCACCATGAACATTGATCTGCATTATCGATGAGGTTGGTCTGAAGTAAAAAAAAAAAAACAATGTTGCAGGGGTTAAATAAGTTGATAGAGTTTGTAAACATCGAAATAAAATATTACGCAAACTAGGGCAACAAGTGAAAACAACACACCCACTGGAAATATACACTTTAAATAAAAATAAAGACGGGGTTTTAAACTACAAAATACCGGAAATTATATTATGTAACCGTTAACAACCCTATTCATCTTAAACTTGGATGGAAGATCTAACACCGTTATTCCGTAAGGCTATATTAATCAGTGACCCCGAAGTATCCGAATCAGCACGTCCCGTCAGTTCTATTTTAATTCTATAGATAGTCTCAGGAGTTGGTTAGGAATTCGTGGTAAACATATCTGAGTCGCCGTCGTCTCACGTTGTATCTGTTATTGCTCCTAGCATCTGTCCTTGTCAATGACGCGCAGCGATCGTCGAAATCATATAGAGATTTCTTGTCGAAATCATATAGAGATATCTTGTCGAAATCATATAGAGATTTCTTGTCGAAATCATATAGAGATTTCTTGTCGAAATGGATTTGTAATTGAAGGAGCGGTTCTACAACAAAAACTGAGAGGAGGCTATAATGGACAAACGTCGAGTGATGGTGAAAACTTTGTAATCAGCACTTTCATGATGATCACGTAAGCAAATAAAAAAGAATCTCCTTTCGTTTAGAACTGCTAAGTTTGCTCGGAATATAATTTAAAAGACGCATTTTCAAGAAATAAACGTGTTTACAACGCCTGTCGTAAAGCGCATTTGATTGTTGATAGAATTAGGCGAAAAGAGAAAGTTTCATTTGAAGTGCTATTATTATTACTATTATTATTATTGTTATTATTATTATTATTATTATTATTATTATTATTGTTATAATTATTATCATTATTGTTATTATTATTTTCTTTGATATCTGGCGTTTACACATATCTTTCCGTATCCCGCCCAGGGACCTAAGGTTAGAAATTGTATCATGACACTTTTCACTGCAAAAAAAAAAATTACATAGATAAAGCCCTTCGTATGTCAGAATAATATTTTGTATCTCTTTGAGGCATGGACTTCCAGGGATCCCTTCAATTAGTCTACTGGAATCTTTTCCAACCAATCCTAAGTCTCCAACTACAACAGGGATTGTTGATGTTCCCATGTGCCACACTTTTGAGATTTCTATTTCAAGGTCCTTGTATTTTGACAGCTTTTCGAATATCTTCAAATACACATTGCAGTCTGAAGGAACTGCCATATCAATAAGAAGCATTTTTTTTTGTTTGTGGTCTTTAATAACAATGTCTGTGCGGTTGGCTTTGATTGTTTTGTCAGTGTGTATTGTGTAGTCCCGTAGAATTGTAACAGGTCCTATCTCCGTAACCGGGTCTGGGTTGTGTTCGTACCAGTTTCTTTCAGTTTCCTTTCCGTAGAAGTTGCAAATTTTCCAGTGCAGATATTGGCCCACTCTGTCATGCTGGGTTTTTTATTCAGTGGGTGCCAATAACGTGCAACCTGATACAAGATGATCAATGGTTTCTGGATATTTATCACAGATTATTATTATTATTATTATTATTATTATTATTATCATCAAAAATAAATAAAAATAAAAAATAAATAAAAAATATACAAAAAGAGAAAGTTTCAGAAGAGGTATTATATTTGTCTATATTTCTGAAATGAGGTATTGTAACTAGTTACACTATTTCCATTGTTCAGGTTTTCCTCATCTATATTGTCATATTCAGTTGTTGTAAGTTTCGGCTGTTGTATCCTCTGGCCTTCTTCAGGTGATATTTGTTGGAAGTTCGAACAGAACCGTTTATTCAGTCCACGTGGATAGATTGCTCTAATTTATCATACTTTGGATATATTATCATTATTATTATTATTATTATTAGTAGTAGTAGTAGTAGTAGTAGTAGTATTAGTAGTATTAGTAGTATTAGTATTATTATTTCATTGTGTTTCTATTATGTATACATCACATTCCTGGTGAGCAGTACTTGTGAGTACAATTTTTGTATTTCTTTCAGGCATGTTCTACCAGGAATACCTATCGGAACCTTTTTCAATCAATTCGAGGGCTCCAACTGCAAGTGGAATTATTGATATCCTTATGTGCCACAGTTTTTAGGTTTCTACTACGAGATCCTAATATTTTAATAGTTTTTTTTTTTTTTTGACGATCTTCAAAGATACATTATAGTCTGCAGAGATTGTATGTCAATAAGAAAGCACATTCTGTTTTTGTGCTCATTGATCACGATGTCTGGGCGATTCACTTTGATTGTTCTGTCTGTGTGTTTTGTAAAGTTTCATAAAATTGTTCAAGGTCTTATCTGTGAACCGGGTCTGGGTGATGTTCATTCAATTGTTTTGGGATATTTATCACAGAATCTGAATTTTGGGTTAACGCAATTTTTTCAGTACGTGTGCTTGGTAATTTTTAGTTATCAAGCATTGGTCCTGTGCAGCAAGAATAAAACCTCCAGTTTCAGCTTTTAACCCTGCACTACGAGTTCACTGATGGGTTCGGGGCTTGTCTACATCAGCTAAATAAAATGTTTCGATGTATAATGAATTTTTACATAAATTTTTTCATTTTTTAAAAATTTTAATTTTAATAATATAATAGTTCAAAAATCGTTTAAAATTCTTCATTGCTTTCAAGACGACGATTTGGTGATATCGTTAAGTGAAAAGTACATTTGTAAATTAAAATTTGAAAAGCTCCTAACAGTCCTTTGTATCCAAATATTTAAAAAAAAAAATTTTTAGTGAAAAAAAAAACGTTCCTAATTTCTACCTTTTAATTCAGTTCTGTTTCATCATTAACGTCTTTGCAAATCATCCCTTCAAAATATCAAAAGTTTTACTTTTAATTGCTATTTCACTAAATATTTGTATTTTATGTATTTATTTTAGTTTGGGTCATACGGCAATTAATTAATTTTTTTGTTTAAGGTAGTATACTTAAGAACCTAGAGACGAAATGCAAATTTCATAAAGCTTCTTGAAACCTAACTAAAAGTCATTTAAATGTTAAATAATGGCTGAAAATGCGTTAATTTGTAAAAATTATTAGGTAGTTAAAACTATAAAAGAAAGTGCCTTCATTTAGATTTCGTAAATTAATGTCATTTCTGCTGATCCATAAGAGATGTCATCACCTTGAGAGATTCTCGATAAATCAATATAGATCAAAGAAAGAGGTGACCCATCGTTAAGAAATGCTTGTATATTGTTTTTATGCTATAAGTAAGTAATATCTATTTCAAATCAGATTAATTTAACTTTAAATTTTTTAATTTCACTTAAATAACGTGTCACAAATCTATAATTTAATTTTGAAAGATTTTTAAAACTAGTAAATTTGTTTGTTTACAAATTTCTTAAAATTAAGAAAATGGCCGCTTTTAAAATTTAAAAAAAATATCGAGCAATTATTTGATATTCCAATCTATATGTCTATCTGAAATACACCAGAATATTTTACTTACTGGAAATAATAAATTTAATCATTTAGCTTTCAATTAAAACTAAAATGAAATCTTCAAGAATGGTTTTTCATTTTAAAAATTTAATTTTGAAACTTAGGTATCGAACATTCAGTGGTGGTGCCTAGCTTTCAATTCAGTGTTGCAATGCTTCTAGACAGGTTGCCAACTACGGCTAAAGATTCCAGCCTACCCTACTATTTAAAACGTAGCTAGGAGAGAGATGTGAAGCCATACGTTTCCCAATGACATTTGTGAAGAAAGAGAATGTAACAAACTTGACCGGAATTCGAACACGGCTCGCCGACTTCACGTTCAAGCCACTAACGAGTACACTATTGCACAGTGGTTGAAGAGGAAAAATGAAGTCCAAATAAAAGAAAACAAAGGAAGAAGAAAGTGAAAATGAAAAAAAAGAGTCGAAGTGAGGAAGTAAAGAAGGATTCGAAAAATAAAGTCTGCAAATAAACGGGAAGAACACATGTAAAATAAAACATGGAATGAAAGAAAGAAACGAAAAACAAACAGAAGAAAAACGCGCAGAACACAAGCAAGATAGAATCTCGTGCAATGTTTAGCTAAAATACTTTTCTTTTTTAAAAAAAAGAAAAAAAAAAGAAGAATTGTGAATCAAGCAAGAATAGTGGGCGCCTTCCGGGAAACAAAGCGCTTTTGAAAATAAAATAACATCGATGACCTTGATAACTCTTGCCAAATAAATCATTTAAACTCAGTGTATTTATCACAACAGCAGAAATAGAAGAACTTGATTTTTCTAAGTTCAACCTCCTAAATATATTACACGTCTTTCAAAGAGTAGTGAAGATGTCTTTATTCTGTAATGCTTGACGCTTTTATTGGTGCTGGATCAAAAATCACGATTTTTTTGTCTTGTTTATAAGCGAAGCAACACGAATAGGCGAAATTTAACTTATTTTTATTTATGGTTACTTTACATATAAACTAATTCAGTATTGCTTGTTATGTAATTTTTTGTCTTTCTTTCAACAGCTCTACTTTATCGTAACATATGGAGACACAGTAGTAATGCAATAAAAACCGTTTTTCTTGCTTCATTACTTTAAGTTTACAACGCTAATTATGTAAATGTTACCATAATTGTGTAATGCAATATGTGGCAACGTTCAAACCTGATTTGTAGATAGGAATAAAAACATAAATAGATTTTTTTATTAAATATCCCACTATTTCTAAGAAAATTTCATGAAAAATACACTGTATCAACTGGTAGTTCGTAAACATCGCCTTAACCCATTACTGTCCACCGTCCTAACTTTGTAATGATGGCTATTAATAAGTTTTGTGTGGTGTTTTTAATCGAGTTCATTCCAAGTAAGGCAGTGAAGCCACAGAGATGCAAGGGGTTACTGGGTGTGGAAGAATTAGAAACAGGAGCATTGCTAAGAAGCGACAACAGAGGAATAGTACTCAGAGGGAGAGCAGATAGCGATTGGCATTGCATTTAAATTTTTGCAGATTAAAGTTGACTGGAAAGCATAAAACTGGAAGGTTGTTCCACAAGCGAGAAGTGCGAGAAACCTTTAATTATTAATTTAATAATTAATAACTATAATTAATACCGAGGTTTTTGAAAGCTTTAATTAATACGGAATCATCATCATTTATTGAGTTTTTGCGCCGCTGTGATCACCACTGCTCTCCATCTTACAATTGTGATTGACGGTGACATTCCAGGTAGAATAGTGCAAGAGCATGCCGGTTATTTTCCCGTTTTTATCGTTAATCAATATGTAAATATTTCAGTTTAATTTCCCTTTCAGCAACACAGATTTGCTTGTCAATTATCTGGACTTAACCAGTTGTGCATGTCCCCTCATTGTGCATCGCTGTTCATGAACGGGTGTTGTGATGGAACATTATGGTGACGTATCGACAGGGTTGTTTTTATGTTTGAAGGATGAGGCAGCCAAGGCGACTTGGGTGCCACATCTATGTACTTGGGAGCACATGTAAAAGAAGACTATTTGAGACTGGGTTACTCGACATGAAGTTATTTCTAGATGGGACACACCTTTTTTTTCTTTTTTCTTAATCAATTCACCCCAAGCAATGTGGTAGTGGTAACGTAAGGGGCTACTGGGAGTGAGAGAGAATGAAAAGACTTTAGAAGGAACCGGAAACCCAATCCTAAACAGAAAACAAAGGATAAAAATCTGCTTCTGTTCAAAAGGCAGAGAAGGAGTATGAACCGGGCGTATGCGTATGGTTTATGCGCTGTTTTTATTAAAACCTGTTCCCATATCAGGCACATTTGGCTGTAATGCATATGCCAGGTATACACATATCAAATTGCGTATCATGATGGGTAGTTGAAGCTTTTACCACTGCTTTACTTTATTGACACACTGTTCTCTCACTCACGCAATAATAATAATAATAATAATAATAATAATAATAATAGTACCTGGACACTCTACTCTCGGAACAAATGAATTTAAATATAGCCATCTACCGCCACAATTACTTGAAGGTAAAAATGTTACTTCACAATAGACCAGAAATAATAATAAAAGTCTTCAAAAAAGAAGTGAAATCACAAAGACATGGCCCACATTCCGTCTGATAAAAAATAACAAAATACAAAACAAAAAATATCAGAGATAAAAAATGTGACAATCATTCGAAATATAAGGAATTGTGGAATAGGAATTGCAAGAATGTGGCATTTAAAAACAACTAAAATTCCAGTAATAATAAGAGCACTAGGAATGGTTAAAAAGAATACTGATAACATAGATTAAGAAAATCCCTGGCAACTCCCTCATTATATACAAGATTGAGCTTAGGTGCATAGTCAGGAAAAATCTCTCGGCATGATATATAACGGATTTAATGTAAATATTTCAGCGTAAATTCTTTTTTTTTTCCTGGTGTGAATTTAATTTTTGTCGTAATTTTTGATTTATTTTTTTTATATCATTAATATTCAGAAACATATACAGCAACGTAAATATAATTCAACGTAAATTATACAACCGATTTTTATTTAAATCTCTGCAACTACAAATCATAATTTACTTAAATTCTTACTTAAGAAAATCTATAACAAAAGCGATTATACGTCTTACAATGTTTGTGATATATATATATATATATATATATATGTGTGTGTGTGTGTGTGTGTGTGTGTGTGTGTGTGTTAATTTGCTCATGACCGGAAATTATATTTTAAATGAATGATATTTGAATTTTAAATACATAAGTTATTATGTGACCAATGGGTTACTGTTATCATTGCCGTCGTAGTTGCCATCATTACTATTTCAATGTTGTTTTTCATCTGTTTCTCCTAACGGTGTCTCTGATCAATTACAAAATACTTTCCTCGTAGCAGTCATTGAAGTAAATTACTGAAAGTTACAAAACGGTTACTGCTGATAGGAAGAAGAAATGAAGCAGAATGCATAATAATAATAATAATAATAATAATAATAATAATAATAATTGTAAATAGTAATGATGATGATAATAATATGTGCACTTGTACATATATATATATATATATATATATATATATATATATATATATATATATATATATATATAGCATAATGAGAAGCCACGTATATTTTCTTGATATGTATATAATATGGATAAAACAACTGGAAAGTTGCAAATTAAAAGAAAAAAATGGGGTGTTTTTTTTGTGAAAGTATTTATTTATATGTTTTTATATATTTGATATTTCAGACCACCTCGGTCCTTCCTCAGAAATTAATTGAATAACTGTATTTGGGAGTTTGTTTACAATTAGCGTTCGTCGCGGGACGCGGACGTCACGTGATGTGGAATGCAACTGTGTTTGAATTTTTTGACGTAAATCTAACGATAGTATTTTAGATGTTGTTTAAAAGGGTTTTTTAACTATATCTAAAAAAAAATTTTAACTATTGAAATATTTATACAGATTTAAAATTTAAAAAGTCTTTGTTTAACCCTAGTTTATATGTGTCTAATTTTAAAATCCAGTATTTCTCTTTCTTTCTTCGTGTGTATGTTGAGGTAAAACCCGAGTCTATCAATAAACATTTACAGTTGTCTAATGAGTGTCCTGATTGATTAAAGTGTTCAGCTATGGGGGAATAAGTATTGTTTTGACGTATGGATAGTTTGTGGTTGCTGAAACGAAATATAAGATTAGTTCCAGATTCGCCAATATATCCACTATTAGGACATATTGTGCAGAATAGGTAGTAAATTATATTATGGCTATCACAGGTGAGGTGAGGTGGATGTATTTTGATTTTGGAGTTGGGTATAGAAAATACACTATCGGTTATTAGGTGTTTGCAAACAAGACAACGAGTTTTATTACATTTATAATTTCCTGTTTGGTTTGTATTATTTAGATATTTGGTAGAGGTGAGGATAGCTGATAAGTTAGGTGTTTTTTTTTTCGTTGATGGGTGGTTTAGCAAAAATGTCTTTAATTTTTTTTGTTAGATTGGAGGTTCTTGTAGTCATTTTTTAAATTGTGAATAAGTGTGTGGGAATATTGATTGTGGTTAAAATCCGATTGTTGTTGTTTTTACTTTTCTTGTATGTGAGAAGTGTGTTACGATTTATATATATATATATATATATATATATATATATATATATATATATATATATATATATATATATATGCGTATGTGTACAGGGATTAGTATAAAGCTACAAATTAAATTTTAGATTAATAATATTTTAATTTTAGAGATACATTACTAACTTATACTATTTCTTGATATACCTAATTTATGTAATCGGTACCTAATAGTTTTTATTAATTTTTGACGCAAATCTTTTTTTTTTTATCTGATTCAAGCAGAGCATTAGACAGTTTAGAAACTCTTCTTACTGACTATAGTAGCCGTGACACGTTGAGTCACTGAAGCTTCAGGTTATAAAACATTGAATTTTATTTCAACACTGAAAGAAAAAAAATGATGAAAAAGAAGGAAATTATCTGTTTGAAGGAAATTGAAATAAAAATACTTAATATATAAACAACACGCATTTTTTAATTTTATTCACTTTGATTTTTTTTATAAATCAGATTAATTTAAAAGTATATTTTTTTTAATATGTCAAGAAATATTTTTAATTCATATTCACCTGAAAAATATACATTTGTTTTAAATATGGTAAAAAATACTTTTTTGTTTTAATATTTAAAATAGTGTTTGTTTAATGAAAGCTGAAATCCCGCAATCACAGAGATGGAAAGAGGGAGAGATGGAAAGAGAGAGAGAGTTGGCAAGAGAGAGTTGGAAAGAGAGAAGTGGAGATAAACTTAAATCATTATGCGCCCGACGGCCGACGTATGCCCGATTCGCAGACGTTTAGTATTAGATAGATAGATAGATAGATAGATAGATAGATAGATAGATAGATAGATAGATAGATAGATAGATAGGAAGAAGAAAAAGAAACAAAGAGAAATGCAGTAGTAGTAATAGTAATGATGGTGGTGGTGGTGGTGGTGGTGGTGGTGATAGTCACTTCTCGTTTATGTTTTAAATGCACTTTTGTTATTTATTTATTTGTAATTTATATACAATGTTTGATAAGCTATAAAATACAAACACTTATAATAAACTTTTCTTTAAATATTATTAGTAACGATATGGCAACAGAGAAGTTGCACTCTTCAAGAAACAGTTTAATATTTGATAAACTTAAAATAAAACTCAAATAGACAAATACAGCTGTATAATAGGGTTATAACGTTATATAATGAAAATTTTATGTTTAAAAAAAGCTTATTTAAAATAATAAAAAAAAGCCCATAGAAAATTAAAGTAGGTCACAACGATGTGATTAAGGTTGAATTTTACAGAACAGACAAATTATAGACATGAATGAAATAAAATAAAAATTCAGACTGATATGATTGAAAAAAAAAAGTAAAAAAAAGTAAGATTTTAATTTCAAAAGGTTAATTTCAGTTCAGGGTTGAATTTAATGTCAAAAGACCGTTAGGTGATGAAACATGATTTAACATGTCCCTATAAGCAACAGACTTTATCTCAGATGACACCCACCCCCATTCCCTGTCTGCGTCGCACCCTGTATTTCTTTCTCTACGTCCCTCTCTTTCTTTCTTTTTATCCTCTATGTCACTCTTTCTGTTTCCCAAGTGTGACAGATGTCATACATTAGTACAAGTGTATATACAGATATTTTCTTAAATCATTCTATATCTACAATTCATTAATTTTGCTAATGTTTATTTTTAAACATAATTAAAGGACACAGATTTAAAATTTGGAAACGCAGATCTTTTCTGTTAATTCATGTAAAAAGTTACTTAGCGCAAATATAAGTTCACCTCAGGAAATTATAAATTATAAATATAAATTTGTTTTTTATGAAATTTTTGGCACTTTTTTGAAATAATAAATTTTAAATCAAAATTTTATTTTTAGCTTGCCCCATAACAACTCCAACCCTCAGAATGAAAAATTACAAAAAATCAGGGAGTTATTCACATTTCTTAAGTGCGGGTGATATTAGAGGTATTCACAAGGATTTTTTTTATAATTAAAAAAAGTAAATTAAAAATCTGTTTTTGATTTGTTTATCAGGATGAACGTGAACTTAGAAATTTGGGGCAAACGCACTGGAAGGGAGAATTTGGTGTGAATTTCAGTAAATATAAATCTTTTTGTTTTGAGCTGAATTAACAGAAAAGACTCGGAAACCCTAAAATATTGGCATATTTCAGATGATATTTCTCCTACCTTTTTTTAATGCTAATAATTGCATGTTGTAATTTATAACTCACTTTGCTTACTGGCCACGTCTGATTTTTAACAGAAAATACAATTCAAACGATTCTATTATTTTATAATTATTTGAATTTTAACTTTCAAAAGGTCACTTGCAGTTCATGGACAAATTTGTCTTCAACTGATTGTTAGGTCACGAAACATGATTTAACTAAAATATAACCTCTCTACAAGCAACTGCTTTTATCTAAGATGACCCCTATACCTCTCTATCTTTCTGTTTACCTCTCCAACTCCAACTTCCCTGTGTCTGGTCTCTCTACCTCCCTCTTTTTCTGTTTTACTTTCTGTTCCCCCTCTTTCTCTTTTGCCTCTCAACTAAGCGGCGTGATAAGCCTGATGAAGATAATAATAATAATAATAATAATAATAATAATAATAATAATAATAATAATAATAATAATAAAGACAAATGCGACCGACCAGATAAAGAAACAATGGCAAGATAAACCGCTCCATGGCCAATACTCTGCCCGTACCAAACAAGCTGACGTAGACAAAAACCGCACCCATCAGTGGCTACGTAGTACAGGGTTGAAAGGTGAAACTGAAGGTTTTATCATTGCTGCACAAGACCAATGCTTGTTAACTAGGAATTATCAAGCACATATACTAAAATACTGTGTTAGCCCAAGATGCAGATTCTGTGACAAATATCCAGAAACCATTGATCATCTTATATCAGGTTGCACGATATTGGCACCCACTGAATATAAAACCCGGCATGACAGAGTGGGCCAATATCAGCACTGGAAAATTTGCAACTTCTATGGGAAGGAAACTGGAAGAAACTGGTACGAACACCACCCTGACCCGGTTACGGAGATAGGACCTGTTACAATTCTATGGGACTACACAATACACACTGACAGAACAATCAAAGCCAACCGCCCAGACATTGTTATTAAAGACCCCAAACAAAATAAGTGCCTCCTTATTGATATGGCAGTCCCTGCAGACTGCAATGTATCTTTGAAGATATTCGAAAAACTGTCAAAATACAAGGACCTTGAAATAGAAATCTTAAAAATGTGGCACATGGGAACCTCAACAATCCCTGTTGTAGTTGGCGCCCTTGGACTGGTTGGAAAAGATTCCAGTAGGCTGATTGAAGGGATCCCTGGAAGTCCATGCCTCAAAGAGATAGAAAAAATTGTTCTGACAAGTACAGCCCACACTTTACGAAGGGCTTTATCTATGTAATTATTATTTTATTTTATTTTAATTTTTTTTTTTTTTTGCAGTGGAAAGTGTGATGATGCCATTTCTAACATTAGGTCCCTGGGCGGGACCCGGATAGAAATGTGTAAACGCCAGATATCAAAGGAAATAAAAATAATAATAATAGAACCAAAGCCTCGAAACCAGATGCTATCGCTGTCACATAATCAAGGATGGAACTAACCCAAAAGGCAGGATCTGCGTAAAATATGATGAAACTGTCAGCCATATTATCTCAGGATTCCCGGAACTGGCAAAAAATGAATATACCCAGAGACATAACAAGGTAGCGACATATGTGCACTGGAAGACACACAAAAAGCACAAAATCGAAACCACTTAGAGATGGTATGACCACTAACCAGACACAATTACCCCAAAAACGAGGGAACTATCCTCTGGGACATGCCAATTCAAGCCGACAGGGAAATAAAAGCCAATAGACCTGATAGTGTCATAAGAGACAAGAAAGTCAGGAAGTGTATGCTTATTGTCATAGCAGTACCATCTGAGAGAAACGCCTCCACAAAAATTATCGAGAAATTGTTCAAATACAAGGACCTGAAGATCGAGATTAACAGGATGTGGGGAATGAAGACTGAGACGATATCAATAGTAGTCGGAACTCTGGGCCTCGTGAGAAAAGAAATGGAGAATTTTACTAAGTTGTATGTTGGTTTCCCAGATACATCAACATACAACTTAGCCAGAAGGTCGCCCTACTAGGAACATCCCATAAACTAAGAAAAGTGCTATCAATTAAATGACAATTCTCGTATAGGGACTAAGGACCATAGTTTGGATGCGGCTCTACCGGATACACAGCAGGAAACATAACATACACAAAGAAGAATACTACTAATAATAACAACCTACTGAATGGATTCCTGCAGTGACGCCTCAAGGGTTGCTGGCTGAAATTCTACGCAGTTACAAGTATAATTCTTTAAAATTTTCACAAGGAGAAAATCTGAAAATGTCGAATAACGAATTTATTGCAATATACAATTTAATACAAGCCGAAGAAAACATTTATTATCCTACTTGAAACTTTTTTTGTCTTTAGATCTGCAAATATTTGCATGGTACTTTCTACACCGATCTTCTTTACAAGATCATTTTCCATTGAAAATTAGCCAAAGAATTTAATGTCTTGAATCATGGGCGATCGCAAGTATTTTAATAAGCTGGAAGATCCGAAACACATGACATGGCGGCAGGGTGGCGCCCTCGATCTTGATGGTACCCTGGGCGACAGTCATAAGCCGGCTCTGGATTCTTGAAATGAAAAAAATAAATAAATAAAATAAAATAAATAAAATATTAATTAATTTTTTTTCATGGCTGCAGGTGTAATTATCTAACAATATTCTGCCTTTTGTCTTCTCTTTGAGTAAAAATGTAAAATTTATCTTTTAGTGTCTAGTAGTTTGAGAGATGACCGGAAATGTATATATATATATATATATTTCCTTACCTCTACCTCTTTGTTTAATGAATTCTTTGATAGTCCCCCTGCCAAACTCTAGTCTAATGTCCAGCCTACCCCATAAAATTTGATAAGTATCTGTCGTTGGCGACGGAGAGTTGAACATTTGTGGAAATCACTTGTGCCATGCTTCGAAAATGTAAGAACTGGTAAATGTACCATTTTAATTTTTTTCAACTATACTTTTCCTGTACTTCTTCTGTACTATGATTTTAAATCCCTTTGACTCAATTTAACTTTAATTCTTTCATTTGGATTTCCCTTTTCTCTTTCCTTTTTCTTCCCCCTTTTTTTATATAACTCTATATACTAAAATCTGATACCCCCACCCCGTGAGTTGTCACTCCGACTTATACTAAGTTAAAACTTAGTATAGTCTACCACAGTGAATACAATACACTTTTATGAACTATTCTACCTCCGATATATCATGTTGGACGTGCTTTTGGTCCTTTTTCCAGAGGTCGTCCTAAAGCTGGTAACTTGAACATAATTACCCCTTGGCGGTCAAGGTTAAAACGCAAATCTCTACCAATTTCAATGAATACGAATAAAATTTCATACCGGATCGGTCGTCACCCGGGTCAACAAGGGCCGCGTCCATCAGAGAGGAACCAGTCTGAGGACGAAAAATCTGTCACTGGAACAAACTCTTCTGCAAACGAAGAGACACTAGGTCACCAAAACCGGATTATTGCCAACCTTGGACCAATTGACTCAATACCAAATCGGCTAATAAAAAGAAAACGAACGAAATGGTCCTGCGAAGAGTATCGACAATTCATGGCATCATTCTTCACTGCACTCAAAACCCCAGCAAAGAACACCACCAATCAAACATACCAAATATGGAGAAGTATGGTGGGAAATGATATAAGGCCTAACATCAATCCAAACATGCTTGCTTAATGTCCGTAGGGACATTATGCGAAACAACAGACTTTCAAAGACAGAAATAGATAGGATACAATTAGATATAAGACAAAATACTATGACCCATCACTCAAACTGTAATGAGATGAATGTAGAAATAAGTAATGTGACAGAAGATGAGGTAAAAACTAAAACAAATGAAATGCGAAATAACCTCCCAGGAAATAAAATCAAAGACTCTATCTTAAACATAACCTGCAGTTCTCCAGACAATGTCACGGAGGATGATTCCAGATACATTAAGTTAGAATTCCTTGAAAACCAAAAATCTGAAATCACCGAAGCGAAAAACCACGTCATCCAAGTACTCAGCAGAGTAACTTTCATACAATTGTCAGAAAGAGACCAGCTACCCAAAATCCATATGACGAATTCCAACAAGCACATTGTGAAAATATTCAACGCTGCTCTGGAAACACTGTTAACAGATAAACCACCGGGAAACATCACTGAAGTTAACAACGTCATATACGCAACAGCTTTAGCAGCGACTCGGAAGCTTGGGATCAAGACAATAAATAAAGTTAACAGACATAGAAAGCCAGCTTGGAAAGCAAAATTGTTACGAGAAATAAAACAAATCAGATGTGAGCTTTCTATATTAGATGAGCTCACCAGAAACCCTAATATTTCCACACGCAAGTGCAAAAAGATCAAGAGGAAATACAAAATTAAATCCCTACTTGACATTCCATCAACCACGGAAATGCTGAAGCAGAAACTTCAGCTAAAGGCACAGAGAACAAGACGATACGAAAAACGTTGTAGGTTCTATCGCCAAAATAAACTATTACAAACGGACCTTATGAAATTTTACAAGGAAATTGGAAAAACTCCTATATATGTCGAAAGGCAATCCACCGATTGATAATGTACAGACATTTTGGGAAAATATTTGGAGCAGCCCGAAGGAATATAACCAAAACGCAGAATGGATCCGACGTGAAGAAGAACGAATGCTGGATACACCTCTGCAAGAATGGGAAAATATATCCACAGATGATGTTAGGCAAGCTCTAACGAAATCCCAAAAATGGAAATCCCCAGCAAATGACAAGGTTCCCAATTTCTGGTTTTATCATCTCTCATCTATCCACAATATCCTTGCGAAAACATTATGAAAGCTTGTAAATAATCCCAATAAAATCCCGGAATGGATTACTGAAGGTATTCCATACCTCATACCAAAAGCAAGTGAAACAGACGACCCGAAAAATTATCGACCGATAACATGTCTCTCCACAACGTACAAGTTGATCACGTCTGTCCTGACGAACCGTGCTTACTCTTTTTCGAAACAAACAGCATTCTTCCGCTGGAACAGAAGGGATGCAGGAGGGGTTCATATGGCTGCAAAGATCAAATACTGATAAATAAAATGATCCTGGAAAATTGCAGAAGTCGTAGAAATCTTAGCGCAGTGTGGATTGATTATCGTAAAGCCTTTGACAGTGTTCCACATTCTTGGATCCTTAAGACTTTGGAAATGTACAAAGTCTCCCCTGTGGTATTAAATTTCCTTAAGCACAGCATGGGAATGTGGAACACCAAACTATACCTTAGTCACACCAGAGGCACTGCCATATCCAACCGACTAAATATCCGACGTGGAATCTTTCATGGATACTCTCTGTCACCCCTTCTGTTTTGTTTGTCCTTAATCCCCCTTACGCATGAACTGAACAACAGTAGCTATGGTTACAAAATAAGTAAGAAAATATTCAATCACCTACTCTACATGGATGATCTCAAACTCTTTGCCAAAGACGACAATGAGTTGAAGGGCCTCCTCAATATTGTAAAATACTTCAGTGACGACATAGGTATGAACTTCGGATTGGATAAATGTGCAAAAGTTACATTCAAGATAGGTAGAATTACAGAAGCAAAATACTAAAAAAGAAAGCAAAGACATGCAACCGACCAGATAAAGAAACAATGGGAAGATAAACGACTTCATGGCCAATACTCTTCCCGTACCAAACAAGCTGACGTAGACAAAAACCGTACCCATCGGTGGCTATGTAGTGCAGGGTTGAAAGCTGAAACTGTAGGTTTTATCCTTGCTGGACCAATGCTTGTTAACTAGGAATTATAGTGCATGAAACTCAACTCAGTCCTGTGCTAACGACGAGGAAAAATTGATATTTATTATTATTAATATATATATATATATATATGTGTGTGTGTGTGTGTGTGTTTGTGTGTGTGTGTGTATGTATATATATATATATATATATATATATATATATATATATATATATATATATATACAATTCTTAATTTCCAAATCTATGCCCTATATCGGTTGCATATTGACTAATGGTTTCGAAATAAGTCTCTTAATTGTCTAAATATTTTTTACTATAGAATTTTATCCGATAATAAGACAAAAATACTAATGTCAAAAAATATTAGTTATTATTTTTATTATTATTTATTCGATTTCGGCAGGATAACGTTTTTTATTTGATTTATAAATCTTTGAACTTTAAAATTTAAATATTTCATTCCAATTTTAACACTTCTCAAGTTATCAAAAATTTATTTTTTAACATTACACAAAATTGATTTCCAGATATCTTTACACTAATATTATTTTTTTATGATTTTCACACTTTTTGACATTCTTGTTTTTACACTAATTTCGTAATTCTGAAATTAAACATATTGCTATCAGTTATGACATGTCAACTTGCTGTTTTTGAAGCTTCTTGTTGAAAGTTAGAGCAGCTCTTACAACAATCATATGCCAAAAACGCAATAATAATAATAATAATAATAAGACTTCTTATGAAACGTTCTGCTTTGGTTTATTACATTTATTTATTTATTTTTAATAATAATAATAGTAATAATGCATTCTTAGGCAGATGTTGACTGTTCTTATGTGTCCAGATCCGAAAGAGGCAGAGGGTGTGTTCAAATAGAACTGCCCTACAAAACCATATCAATCGGTCTTCAAATATACTTGGGGAACTACAGAATACTGGATTATGATTTGTGTCAAAGAACATGAAAGAAACAAGAAAGTTTATTCAGTTATAAAGGAATCCAACAAATTCAAAAGGAAATTTCAAGTAGGTGAAGGATTGCAAATGAATCATAATACACCTACTGCAGCGGCAAAGAACGTAAAACACACAGCAAATGCCAGGTCCCAAATGCAGAAACGATGTCAAGATAAGCCTCTTAATTGTCAATACTGTGTCCCTACCAAACAAGCTGATGTAGCAAACCCCATTACTATCAGTGGTTACATAGTGCAAGGTTAAAAACTGAATCCGAAGGTTTTCTTCTTACTGCACATGACCGATGATTTCTAACCAGAAATTACTAAGCACACATACTGAAAAATTACGTTAACCCAAAATTCAGATTCTGTGATAAACGTCCCGAAATAATTGAATGAACATCACCCAGATCCGGTTCATAAGATCAGGAACAATTTTATGGGTCTTTACAATACACACAGACGTAATAATCAAAGGTAATTGCCCATATATATTGATCAAAGAATGTGCTTTCTTATTGACATAAATCTCTGTAGATTGTAATGTACCTTTGAAGATCTTTAAAAAAAACTATCAAAATACAAGGATCTTGTAGTAGAAATCTAAAAAATGTGGCACATGAGAACATCAGTAATTCCAGTTGCCGTTGGAGCACTCGGATTGACTAAAAAACGTTCCGATAGGGATTCCTGGTAGAACATGCCTGAAAGAAATACAAAAATTGTACTCACAAGTACAGTTCACCCGGAAGGTGATTTATATATAACAGAAACACAATGAAATAATAATAATATCCAAAGTATGATAAATTAGAGCAATCTACCCACGTGGACTGAATAAACGGTTCTGCTCGAAATTCCAACAAATATCAAAATGAAGAAGGCCAGAGGATACAACGGCCGAAACTTACAACGGTTGAGTATGACAATATAAAAGGGGACAACTAGTTACAATACCTCATTTCAGAAATATAGACAAATATAACACTTCTTTTGAAACTTTCTCTTTTTGTTTATTTTATGTATTGTATTTTATTTATTATTTTTGATAATAATAACAATAATAACAATAATAATAATAGTAATAATAATAGCACTTCAAATGAAACTTTCTCTTTTCGCCTAATTCTATCAACAATCAAATGCGCTTTATGACAAGTGTTGTAAACACGTATATTTCTTGAAAATGCGTCTTTTAAATTATATTCCGAGTAAACTTAGCAGTTCTAAACGAAAGGGGAATCTCTTATATTTGCTTACGTGATCATCATGGAAGTGCTGATTACAAAGTTTTCACCATCACTCGACCTTTGTCCATTATAGCCTCCTCTCAGTATTTGTCGTAGAAGCGTTCCTTCAATTACAAATCCATTTCGACAAATAATCTCTATCTGATTTCGACGATCGCTGCGCGTCATTGACAAGGACAGATGCTACGAGCAATGGCAGATACAACGTGAGACGACGGCGACTCAGATATGTTTGTCACGAATTCCTAACCAATTCCTGAAACTATCTACAGAAAAAATAGGACTGATGGGACATGCTGATTCGAATACTTCGGGGTCACTCACTAATATAGCCTTACGGAATAACGCTGTAAGGTCTTCGATCCAAGTTTAAGATGAATAGGGTTGTTAACGGTTGCTAATTCAAACGATAGACATTGATAAAGTCGATATTATACAAGTGACATTTCTAAGAATTATTAGATTGTCATGATAATTTGGAATATTGCGGTGTCGCATAAGGTTACATCATTAGGATTCTTTTACAGAAGTACAATTTTGCTTATAATTTCCAGTATTTTGTAGTTTGAAAACCCGTCTTTATTTTTATTTAAAGTGTATATTTTCAGTGGATGTGTTGTTTTCACTTGTTGCCCTCGTTTGCGTAATATTTTATTTCGATGTTTACAAACTCTATCAACTTATTTAACCCCTGCAACATTGTTTTTTTTTTATTTTTTTTTTACTTCAGACCAACCTCATCGATAATGCAGATCAATGTTCATGGTGACGCCAAAGAAAAAAATGTCAATGACTGCGAACTCCATTCAAAAATCAACTTGAGTCACATAACAAAACTAATATTTTTATTTTAGATTTATTATCGACGAATATGGCCTCAAAAACATACGTGAGATAAAATACACTTATTCAGAAGAAAAACTATTAGACAAGGGAGTCGAGGAAAGTAAAAAGAAATAACTAAAAATTCAAACGCTTTCTCAGATGAAGACGGAACTTGAAGCGACAGACATTATTCTAATGAATGCTGAGAATGTCATGGATAGAGTTACATTTACAAAAATACGAATTACAAAGAAAAACCACTAACAATCAAAAAGAGACGGTTTTTTTAGGGGGACACATAATGCGGCAAGAAAACTTGGAGAATCGATCAAGCTGGGAAAATAGAGCGTGCGATGGATAAATTGTCTTCTAAATATGAAATAACACTGACATCTCTTTTTGACAGATATATTTACCAAAATTACATAGAAACATCTTGAAATACTAAAGAGTAAAATTATTCAATAAAATCCCCATTGGCTTCAACGAGACGACATCGGAATCTCTTTCATCTCTTCTAGACGATCTTTGTTCAAGTTGGTGAATGCTGTCATAATCCTTGACGTCAGTTCATCTTTGGTGTTACAAGGAGTTTACTTGATCTCTCGCTCAACTGCGTCCCATACATAATAACCAAGGGGCTTGCAAGTCTGGGAAGTTAGGTGGCAAGATGTAAGGCGTGATTTGGTCGCAGGAATTGTCTGACTTGTTTCTCCTGCTCGGGTGATATGGCGCAGTGTATTGTTGCTAGACAGGATCCTCCAGCAGCTACTCTCTTGACCCAGGGCAGCACTACCTCCTCAAGGCACTTGATGTAGGCCCCCGTGTTCAGTCTAAGGCTATGTGGGAAATGAATTGAAGCATAACGTCGCTATCACTAGTGATCACTCCAAACACCTTCGTAATCACCATTAGGCTCATCCAACTCTTTGCAAATCTTCTGAACTGTGCTCAGATTGACACCCAAACACTCTGAAATGTTCATATTGCAATTTCCGGTGCGAATATCAAGCAGTCCAGCATTCTGTTTCCAAATTTCTGGCGGAGTGATTTGCGCCATTGTGCTCTTTTTCTTATAGATGGTGCCCAGCTGACACTACGATACTGTGCAGTTGAAAAATCCAAAACAAACAACGCGCATTGACAAGAAAGTGTAGAGAACTATAACCGTCCAAGTCCGGAAGAGAGAGAGAGAGAGAGAGAGAGAGAGAGAGAGAGAGAGAGAGAGAGAGAAAGAGAGATACAGACAGACAGACTGACAGACAGAAAGAGAGAGATATATTAAATAAGCAGGCAAAGTGATATGTTTATAAAAAATAAAATAAAATAACAAGTCAAATAAAATATGATCATAGAAAGAAAAGGAAGAACAAAATGTAAAAATATGGAAGCATTTGCATTGAAGCTACGAAGCCAGAAAAATACTATTTAAAATATTTCAAAACATATCTTGTCTTTAATAGACATATATATATATATACCCTATATTAGGTACTGGCGTGATATTGCTGGAAAAATGAGCATAGCATGATAAAAATGGCCTTACACTTAACAAAATTATTATTTATTGTCTAAATGTTTGTTTTTATAAAGAGGAATGATCAAAGTATTTTTTATTATTTTTTTTACATTTTTTAATCATTCCTTGCACGTCCAAAGTTGTCGTTTAAAATCATTTTTTTGGGGTGGGGGGAATTGACACAAAATCGATCGTCAGCCTATTTTTTTTAATTTTGTAAACAAAAGTTAATTTTTCAGTTTAAAACTCTGTCAAAAATCAATAATACTTTTCTTAAAATTAATTTTAACAAAATTAGAAATTTTAAAGTTTATTTAATATATTTTAAAACAACATTAATTACTTTATGCGCCGAAAAAATATAATTTAAAACAAGAGTCCGCAGGTCTTAGCGCCAACGTGTGACTATGTGATGATTGATGCTTTCAGCAAGTATTGACAGTTTACGCAAGGAAAAGTTATCATACGGAAGGACAGAAGTGACATAATTTAGCTTTTTATTGAACCAACGTATTTACCTTGTTATTTTTAAGGAACATTTTAAAACTAGGACTGTTGGGAGTGAGATAAAATTTCATAACAAAGGTGCATAAAATTAATTAGGTACCGTTCTTATAAAAGGTTAAGTATACATAAAATATATTTTAATATACATTTATTACATTTTACGGTATTATTTGTATTTCGACTCATTTTATTAATTTTAATATTTCAATTATGTAAAAATGTCATAACTAACTGAAATAATATAAAAATAAGATCATATAAATTTCATAAGATAGGTACAAATACTTTATAGGTACCTTTATCATTTGAAATATTATACAATTTTTTTCCCTTTTCATGATGCTTCCGGTTTTCCATATATTTAAATTACAGCCGTTTTATGGACACAAAAAAAACATGTTATATTAGATTTTATCTATTTGGGGGTTTGCTGATTGTAACCAGCTTTACAATTTATAATCTTAGAATTTAGAAAAAGCTATTGTATTCATAAAATAACATTTTTAGTTGACAATAGGTATACAATTGCGTTTTCTAAATTCTTCTAGTTGCTAAGGACATTTTGTTGTGTTATAAATAGTTACTTTGTTTTTTAATAAATTCATTTCGTTATTGCTTGGAAAAAGTTCACATTGGACAAAACGCGTCGGCTAATAATACAGCTTTCCTTTTGTTTTATAGCTTCATATATATATATATATATATATATATATATATATATATATATATATATATTCTTTGTATTTACGCAACAAATGTTGTTTAAAACAAACATTTTGTGTCGATTAACTTTATTGATCGACTCATCCAAATTAAGAATAAGTCTTCTCAGATAAGGAGGAAATTATGTCAGAAATTGAACAAAGTTAATTTCGGAAGACATATGATCCAACCTTTCGACTTTCATATGTCATCATCAGTGTATGCCGATGATAACTTTAAAAAATTCCAAACACTGGAACATATTTCTTCCGAAATCAACTTTGGACAATTTCTGACGGAATTTCGAGTTTATCTATGTCTGTTATTAGTAATAATAATAATGATGATGATGATAATAATAATAATAATAATAATAATAATAATATATATATATATATATATATATATATATATATATATATATATATATATATATATATATATATATATATCTGTGCCGAGATATTTAATAAATAATAATAATACCTTACTTATTATTTTAAAAATTTAGTATTTGATTGTCTCCCGATGTCTACTTTGACTAAGAAACGCTTCGCATAAATAAATACCAACAGGTGGCGAAAGCTATTCAGGTGCTTGGCTATGCAATGACTCTACAACCACACCTTGTCATGGGACTGATTATCATGATGTGTGGCAGAGAGCAATGGTCACCCTTGAAATATTAATAATTATAGTAATATAGAATATTATTTATAGATGAGAAAAATAATCTCTGGTGAATTTTGTGCCCAGAGAATCTGTGCTTCGTCAGAATTATTAATATAAAATGTCAAAACAATAGCGTTTATATGAACTATCTAATACCAATTGAGAAGAGATTGTTCATTTAATCATGAAGAGGGAGACGTTAGTAATCTGGTTGTATTCAAGTTTACCAACATCCCGGGTTTTTGTCGCTACCACCGCGTTTATTTAAGCGCGTGTTTGTGCGAAAACAATTAGTCGAAGCCGAGTTGGAATTGGAGCTGGATGAAGTATTTGACAAGCAGTCGACCAGATAGAGAGAGAGAGAGAGAGAGAGAGAGAGAGAGAGAGAGAGAGAGAGAGAGAGTGAGTGAAAGCGTCCGCTTACTGCTGTAATAAGTGAGGAAGTGAACTCCAGTTATCTGCAATATTGGCGCAATACTGCGAGTGAACCATCTTATATCCTGATAGTGAAATAATTACAGCAACTACTAAGAACAAAAAGGGTGTACGCGAAAACTACTTCTCTCCTTTCAGAATTTAAAAAAATATTTGTTTTTTTTTTTTTCTGGACATTATTTCATATACACTACTTTCTTGTAAAAGAAGCCTTATTCTTTTTGTACCAAATTCTTCCTTATATAAATATACATAAATTTTTCTTTGGACTCGAATCGACTTGTTCTAATTTTAATTTTTTTGCTTGGCCGGATTCTCGCCCCAACGAACAGGTAAAACAGTTGAATCTTCCGGAATCTACGATTTGTTAATTGCTCTCCAGGATCAAAAAAATCACGACGTGGCTGGAAAGTGGAATCGAATCGACATTGTGAACTGGAGACTTTGATTGAACCTGTAATACTGAACCAAGAAAGGACCAACGGCCGGTCTTGTAGAGTACATCGATCCAGTGGGGTCAGGATAAATGTTACAAATGATGATGATGATGATGATGATGATGATGATGGCCATTTGCTGTCTTTCATTTATAATCATTTAATCCCTAATTCATGTAATGTTTATCCATTTAACAGTTATATTCATTTTTAATCTCTTAATCCCTTAAGTTCGGGATTAAAAAATTGCTAATTATTTAGAAATCAAAATCTTTTAAATTTTATATCTGATAATATTATTCTCATTTCCCATTCATTTTCACTTGTATTGTTTAACAGTTCAAATGATCTTCCTGAAAATTAGCCAACGATTTGGCGTTGCTTGATTTCATGTGTCGTCAATCATTAATGAAAGTTAATCAGTCCGTGTAACTGGAAGTAGCAATATGAAAATTGTGTAAAATTTCCATCCATTCAAAATTTAAGTGCTCTTAATTGGTTAGGGTCCAAAGATTGAAATTAAATTGTCAATCAATGAAAAGAGATTAATAAAAGTCCCATTGCAAAATTTTATTTTATTTCGATATTTCAATCACCTAAGTCATGATACAGAAGTACTCACAAACAAAATAACAATACACGCACATTTATCTCCAAATAAAAAGACACATATACACATTTGTAAATGTGCACGAACACACACGCATATATTGATAGGTAGACAAGCAGACGGCGACTGACAACAACGAAACATGAACAGCCAAAAGATGACTACTGAAATTGATAAACATATATAAGCAAATAGATATAAAAATATTAGTCTGCCGATTACGAAATGGATAAATGTTTGTGTATGCCGTCAATCTTTAAGTGAACATACCTGCCTCCCAATCTGCGCTAGAATTTCCGGCACTAATCCGTAAGCAAATATCAATTAGAGGCGCCGTTGGCAATCTAGGTATATCTTAGCCATAAATGAAAATCATTGAATGATTGAAAAATAAGTAAAATCCTATCATCAAAAACACAAAGCCGACATCCGTAGCAAACAAGATGAATGAAATATTTGATTAAAGAAATTTTCAGCCTCAGTAAAATAATCCGGAATTTTAGCCAAATTTCGAGCGTAGTGTATTAAAATAATTGTCGTAGACCAATATTTGATAACTTTCTGCATGAACTCAAGACCGTCCTTAGACCAAGGAAAGGGTTTGGATTAATGTAGATTGATAGAAAAAATATATATTGTAAAAATTGATTTAAAATGATTTTCAAAGTTTCAATAAATTTACTACTAAGAATACATTTTGATAGACATTGATTTTTTTATTAGTAGTAGATATCGCTTGGTCAGCACTCCTCCTCCTTCTTGAACAGGAGTAGAGGTTGCTTTGATCAACAGTTGCATAATATCGGGGTTCTTGTAGTGCCATGTCGCGCATGGATGTATTCCCCTGCATGCACTTCCGGTGGGAAACATTTAGGCCACACTATGTTACTGTCCGCGCTAGTTCATTTCTGCCCATATTACATTTGATGACCGACTGCTACTGTGTTACACTAGGCCTCTTCCTTACCAATATAACTCATGATGATAAACAACCAAAAATTTGAATCTAAACCAGCTCAACAAAAATCACCTAAACCCTTTAACCTTTCCCTCTCCAACATCTGTGGTATTCATACCAACTCCTGCAGTGTGGAATCGTTCATCTTCGAAGAGTCTGCCGATATATTAGCTCTCTGCAAGACTAACCTTAACGCGTCAATTCTTTGCTTTGATTTCTCGATTCCTGGCTACCTTCTCCTTAGAAAGGACTCTAAAGTTCACATACATGGCCTGAGAATTTATGTCCGCGTTCATCTCCCACTGGCTAGGGAACTCTTTCTTGAATCTCCAGACCATTTGTAAATGTGTTTCTGTCTATCTCTCCTTAATTCAGTAAGGTATCTCTTCTTTCTCTACCGCTCCCCTTCGTCTCAAGATTGTAGTGTGATCGATAGTATTTCAGATAATATAGACTAGACCATCTCTCTGCACCCATTTGCAAACTTATGTTCGGTGACTTTAACGCCCACTATACCAGGTGGCTTAAGCACTCGCCGACATCCAAACCTTTAACTTTACAATCACCTAATCCCTAACGCAAGTGGTTGACTTTCCTACGCGTTTTTCCAGTAACCCTGAGAGTAACGCCTCCCGTTTCGATGTCTGTTTTACTACCACCCGTGCCTCTTGTGACGCTACGCAGATCTGCCCTCTTGACATCTCTGATCACACGATAGTGTCTGCAAACATCCCCTTCCACTACCCTCCAGCCACGAACCTCCCAACAAGAGAATATCTTTCTGTTATCAACGAGCAGACAAGGACTCGTTCCGTGATTTCCTTTGTGACGGTATTACAGCACCATGATCTAATTTAATCATACTTTTAAAAAAATACACGATTGAGGTCTCCTCCTGGGTAAAAGCCGACGTTGATACTTTCATTCCAGCGAGGAAATACCAAATTAAATCGGCTCATCTCCTTGGTTCCCACTTGTTTGCTCAGTTGCTATAGCCCACGGGAATCACTTCTTACCTCTATCCTGGAGCGACGTCTGATTGCAACAGATGTCTCTTTGTCTCTGCTCGTAATGTTTGCAAGCGTGTTCTCAATGAAACAAAGCTGCTGTTTCCTGATAGAATGAAACAACGTATAACATCTGTTAAGTATGGTTCTAGAGATTATTGACGGCTCTCCAACTGTTTGCTGAACAATAGCAAATCCTCAGCCCCTCCTCTATTCAATCAATTCGAAGTCCTGACATCCACAGCAGATAAAGCTGAAGGCTTTGCTCGGAAATTCCCGTCCAACTCAACACGAGATCCATCCGGAGTGCCTACACCTGACCCCCCCCTCCCACTAGAACTAAGGCTCTACTGAGTGAGATGTGCATAACTCCGTCGTTGGTCTCGGACATAATTTCTAAATTAGACTCTCATAAAGCAAATTGTGGTGACGGGGTACCAGCAGTAGTCCTAAAGAAATGTGTTCCCGACCTGGCTTCAGCTCTCTCCAAACTATACAACTATTGCTTCGCTGATTCTTGCTTTCCAGCTTTTGGAAGTCCTCCTCTCTCGTCCCTGTTTTTAAGTTTGCTGGAGACCCTTCTGACCTCTCTAACTACCGCCCTATTAGTGTCCTATCCCTCTTCAGCGAAGTCTCCGAGGCTTTAATCAATGCCGAAGTGGTTAAGCATCTTCCATAATCTTTTCTCTGACAAACAATATGGCTTCCGCTTTGTCCGGTCTACCGCTTATGTGCTTACGGCCATAACTGAATATACCAAGCTCTTCATAATAACAGCTGTAGCTCTAGATATCTCTAAGGCGTTTGACAGAGTTTGGCATGCTGGCCTTCTACGAAAGCTTTAGGGTTATGGTATTACAGCAGCTTGATATAATTTAATCCAATCATTCCTATCAGATCCGGGAATGAAAGTCGTCCTGAACTGGTTCTTTCCAGTTCCTATTCATACGAACGCTGGTGTTCCCCAATCTCTATCTTGGGTCCTACACTGTTTCTAATCTTCATCAATGGTCTTCCTGATGTCATCGGTTCTCAAGTAGGAATCTATGCAGATTCATTTACTCTTGTCTCAATAGTAAATCCGGTAACCCTGACAAAGTTGTGTCCGTTGGTCTCGAAAAACCACAAATCAGTAGTTGATTGGGACAGGAAATAACTTGTAAACTTTAATGACTCCAAAACGAAACTGCTCTCATTTAACCACTGTAGATAAACTTCCCTGACCCTATCAAGATGGTTGATGCTTGACTCCACGAGAGCGCCTCACTGCGCCTCACTGCGCCTTCTTCGCCTCACATTTTCCACTAACCTGAGGTGGAACAATTACATTGAATCAATAGCTTCACCTACTGCAAGGAAAGTTGGTTCTCTGTATCGCGCCAGAAGGTTTTTCTCGTCTGAGTCCATCCTACATATCTACTATACGTACATGCATCGAATTCTGTTGCCATATAAGGTCTAGCGCCCCCACTGTTCTTCTCGAGGTACTCGACAAAATCCAAAGACGGATCTGCAATGTAATGCGTCCTGTGTTGGCACCACGACACAAATCACTTTCTCACTGTTGTGATGTGGCTTCTCTCAGTCTTTTCTGCAAATATTTTAATGGCAGCTGCTCTGACGAGTTATTTTCCCTGGTGCCCCGACTGCAGAAATTCAAGTGCGCTATTAAGATGGCATCTAGACCCCACCGTTTACTGTTGAAACAGTTAAAGATAATCGCCTCTTCTACTCCAAAAGCTTCTTCTTTCGCACTTCCCGACAGTGGAACTCCCTTCCTCTTGCTTCTCCGATAACCACAATCTCCAAAAATTTCAATGTGACGTCAATCGTCATCTTCGGAGGGTTTGATCCCCGTTCCTCTTTTTACCCTTTCCCCTATACCCAGTCTTTTATCTTTACTCTCTGTAACTCCTTGCGTACTAGTGGCACTCCCGCCTTACTTGGGATGAAATGCTTAAATATATATATATGGGTGGGTATTTGTGTATATACTAATGTGATTATAGTATATTTTTGAGTGAATATAGAATTTGTGTATACATCTATTTATGTGTGTGTATACATGTGTGTGTATGTATATATGGCTGTGTATATGTGGATATGTTTGTGTTTGTACACAAGTGTCGGCGTATTTGTGCGCGTATATATTGATTGTACTATTGTTGGCATAATTAGGCATATTCTGTTTTTGTTGTGGGTGTTATGTTTGTCCTCTATAGGCTCACAATTAGAAGAGATATATAATTTTAATATAATATAATATGGTGACATATTTGTATGACATTTATATGTATGTTTATATGTTTTTAGATGTATGTTGATTATTTGGTTTATGTAAGTATATAATTGCATATTTTTCTTTGTAATTTAGATATGTTTGTTTATTTTACCTTTATTCTGTTATTATTTTTATTATTATTACATGTATTTTTTTATCCTTTTTTTATTCATTTTTAATAATATCCTTTTTATTTTTTATTTATTATCACCTTTTTTTTTTAAATTGATTGAAAATAGTATATATATATATTTTTTAAAATATTTGCATCATTTTCTCTAAGATTATTATTATTTTTATTTCCTTTGATATCTGGCGTTTACACATTTCTTTCCGGGTCCCGCCCAGGGACCTAAGGTTAGAAATGGCATCATGACACTTTCCACTGAAAAAAAAAAAAAAATAAAAAAAAAAAATAATTACATAGATAAAGCCCTCCGTAAAGTGTGGGCTGTACTTGTCAGAACAATTTTTTGTATCTCTTTGAGGCATGGACTTCCAGGGATCCCTTCAATCAGCCTACTGGAATCTTTTCCAACCAGTCCAAGGGCTCCAACTACAACAGGAATTGTTGATGTTCCCATGTGCCACATTTTTGAGATTTCTATTTCAAGGTCCTTGTATTTTGACAGTTTTTCGAATATCTTCAAAGATACATTGCAGTCTGCAGGGACTGCCATATCACTATATCATATTATTATTATTATTATTATTATTATTATTATTATTACTATTATTATTATTATTATTACTATTATTATTATTATTATTATTATTATTATTATTATTATTATTATTATTCCCTAAAAATTGAAAAATGTCTAAATCGTATGACTACAGATTTTAGACAGAAAATCTATTCATTTGTATGCTAAACATTGCTGGTGTCAAGCTGTTTTTCCTCCAATTTCTTTTCCTTCTTTTTCTTTCGCTCTCTTTGTCACTTTCTCTACCCCGATTGGACGATCCCTTTCTACTTCACATCTGGGATAATTAGGTCAACATCTCTGCTACCCTTGCGATATGTCTCTTTAAACTGATTTATATATAGCTCTCTCTTTCTCTTTCTTTCTCTTCCCGGCTTTGTTTACATATCCTTCTTCTTCCTCCCTCTCTCTCTCTCTCTATCCTTTATCCCTTTTTAAATGCATAATACTGCCTGGAAACAATCGGTTCTGAAATAAACTAGGTACCTCCACATTTTCGGAATGAATTTTCGATAACTAAGGATTAAAACCAATTTTTAAGCATTCTTGAAGATTTCATTTGAGATTTAATTGAAAGCGAATGTATTAAATTTATTATTTCCAGTAAGTAAAATATTATGGTGTAAATGCCAAATTTAATTTCAATTTCTTAAAATTTCTTTAATTTGGATTTCTTAAAAGCGGACATTTTCTTAATTTTAAGAAATTTGTAAACAAAACCAATTTATCGATATTAAAAGTTTTCCAATATATATATATATATATATATATATATATATATATATATATATATATATATATATATATATATATGAAACGTTATTTGAGTAAAATTAGAAAATTTTAAGTTAAATTAATCTGCTTTGAAATAAATATTACTTGTAGCATAAAAAAGTAATATAAAACAATTTGTTAATGATTGGTCCTGTTATCTGAGGTTATATGATTGATGGACGATTGAGTGACAAAGCGATGACAGCTAGTATGGCTGACTAGAATTGACATAAAATTTACGAAATCTATGTGAACACATTTTTTTTTAACTACCTAGTAAGTTTTACAAATGAACATATTTTCCGCAATTTATTGATTTTTATTTACCTTTCAAAGATGCTTTATGAAAAAAATAAAAATATATAAACTTTTCCTATATTAATTTCTCTGTGAAGTGACAAAACTCTTAGATCACGTGGCATGATAATGTCACGTTTAGCCTTTCATAAATAAAAAAGGAAATGCATTCATTATTTTGTCAATTCAGAGAAGATTTTCAGTTAGAATAGTGCAAGTTTGAAAAAAACTTAGGTGATTTACTGTTATGGTCCAAGGTTAGGACCAAGGAAAAACAACAAGAACACAAGAGTAGAGATAACAAAGATATATTACACAGAATAATAATACAAGATGTGGAAAGTGTTAGTATGACTGTCAGTCTGGTTTGGAGTGAACTACTATTGGCTCGACTCGATTCCGTCACGTATCTCTCTCTTGAGAGGCGCAGTATTTATAGTGTCAGGAAGAGTTCACTCTGTCGTTATAGGTAAGGTCCCGTAACATTTACTTTCTCTATATATTGACTCCTGAAAAATTAATTTCGGTTGAGATCTTTGGTTTGAGGTGTGGGTTTATAAACGGTGACTATTTAAACTAATATTGCACGACTCTTCGGCAGAATTAAGTCACTGTCATTCACTGTGTGTTTATCTAAATCTAAAAATAAACACGCTAAAATTCACCTTCATTCATGCCGTGCGCCAACGGCTTAGTGGTAGAAGTTCCGACTGACGCAAATTCAGACGGGTTTCGATCCTAGCTAGAGGCATCCGGACGTCTAGCCACACTGATGAGCTGTGAAACAGCGAAACAGTCTGTCTGTGGATGACAAAAAATATATATATATATGTTTTTAAAATAAAGAATCCCAAGAAAGTTATTGAGACATTTGACAAATGGAAAACGTTTAATCGAAAATAGAAATTAGATAAGCGTTTTATCCTTCAAGGCTTCATCAGATCCAAAAGCAAAGAAAGAAATATAAGATGTGCATTTTGTGTGTCTGCTTAAATAATGACTCATAGTACTTTTCCCTAAGCTGGCATTACTCGTGATTAAAGAAGAAAGAATATGAATGACTTTTTAAAAAGTCCTTTATATTTATTCTGGTATCTTTTCTTAATAA
The DNA here is from genome assembly GCA_964036315.1 of Acanthosepion esculentum. NCBI lineage: Eukaryota > Metazoa > Mollusca > Cephalopoda > Sepiida > Sepiidae > Acanthosepion > Acanthosepion esculentum. The sequence continues at coordinate 34,320,950 of OZ038509.1, forward strand.
TTCTTATTTCGTCTCGAAAGTTGTTTTACTCCCAGATATTTTTATCGAATTAAAGGCATATCCTCATCTCAATTTCAGAATGTCTCGAAAGCAAGAAATTCACATAGCCTTTTCTGAAATGATTCCAATATAAATCCTCATATAATCCTTCAGAATATATATATATATATATATATATATATATATATATATATATATATATATAGATAGATAGATAGATAGATAGATATAGGTAACTATACTCGTGTCGAAAAACCTTCGAATTCTTGATTTAACAGTAGCCAAATCAATCTCGAAGGGAAAAAAAAGGTTTTAAAAAAGAAAGAGCCAGGAACATGAAAGTGTCGAAAATAATCGCACAGATACATGTTCAAGGCCCAAAGAAAAAACCCCGATACGAGTAAACAACTAACTAAAGATCTCGATACAAACGTAGAGCAAACCTATATATATATATATATATATATATATATATATATATATATATATATACATATATATACACACACACACACACACACACACACACGTACATATATATATATATATATATATATATATATATATATATATATATATATATATATATATATATATATCGTGTATTTCACATTATTAGTCACAGCATATTATATAGATACATAAAATAACTACTTAATGGTTTATGTACTGATTGTTGATACAACATCATTCTACGCAGTTAAAAGTTGTTTCGTGTGTGTAGATTGAACAATTGTATGAAATGCTCGGAATTTAAAGCTTCAGGCCGAAAGCCATATTACTCGTTTCTCAACTGGTGCGCCCAGGTACATTAATGCGCCTTGAAAAGCTAGCCAGGTGCGCCCGGAGTTAAGAGAAGAGTAATTTTTTAAATTATTATTTTTTATATCTAAGAAGAATCTTTATTTTTAAAAATCTAGAGACACCAAGCACATGGATTCCATGTTTAAGTCAAGTCTTTGTCATTTGATATTTTAAAATGGATGCTAAATTCCTTAATCTCTTCCTCGACGGATTTAAATCAGTCATCATCGGTCTCTCCAAAAAGGAAAATAGCAGATTCTTCATAAATCCATTTAAATGAAAACTCTACATATGAAATAGACGATGAAATTTCTGAAAAAGAAATGCTTATTTCAGGAGATTTCTTCATTAATTTCATGACCAATTTTTCTTTATTAAAATTTAAAGTGCATTCGAAAGTTTTAATTATTTTCCAAATACAGCCTGAATTAAAAATGGCTGAGAAACGCTGAGTTAGAAGATTGAAATCATAGCAGGTCTGGTTTTATCTGGTTTTATCCATTCTTGGTCTCCTTTAACATATTTCCACAGAGAAAATGTAATGGAATGGACAACAGAACAAATGAAGATCGATTTTACAATCATTATTTTCATCGACAAATTCCATGCTATCTTAGGCTGAAAGCCATTCCCTCAGGTTGGAACGTCAACAATAATTATTGCTGGTAGGGGAATCATGTTAAGTTCCAGACACTGCTAAGATAGTAGTTCATAATATTGAAGGGTCATGCTCGATTGTATGAAGAACAATATTTTTTATAATGCTGATTTTTTATGACCAACAATTCTTCCTCAGGTTCTGCGAGGAAACCTAATGAATGTCTGAACAAAAGGCGTTTCAAAGATAACAGGTTGGAAGTGGTCTGCTTGTACCTTTGACCTTATCTCGATTGAAAATTTGTGAAGTAGTCTGAAAAGGAAATGGAAGACCAAAATTACCTTTTGTCTCAATTTTTATCATCATTTACACTATTTACATTCGGAATATTGTCCTCATCTTTATTGTTGTAATCGCAAGTAGCTTAGGTTTAAGGTTCCAAGTTCACTACAGTGAATTGTCATACGGTACCATATGTAGTAGATTAAAATGTTGGTTCGTGAATTTGGTGAAATAGTAACCGTGTATTCAATGCTTGGGTTTGGTAGAAACGTATGATTCAGTAACTCAGCAGTACTAAAAAAATAAGAACTAATAAAAAACTATGTAAACACCTTAAGTAAAGTGGCCTAAGAAAAGTTTTTAACCAGGAGAAATAACTACATCCAATTTCAAAATTTAATTACTTAACCCCTATTCAACATAAACAGTAATTGGAACTAGTACGGTCATCCATTTGCTAGTATCAGTGCTTGTATTTTTTCATGGATTTGATCAAGTTATCAGCAATCGTCTGAGCCATATTTCGCTACCCCTTTTAGCAATGTTCCTTTACGGGTTTCCACTGACCTGATTTTGGTTGCACGCTCTCGAAGTCTTCGGTCAAGGTGCTCCCAAACGTACTCTATCGGATTCATGTCAGGACTTTGGGATACTCATGACAGTGACTTGATTCCTTGCGATTCCTTTCAGACCTTTACTATTTTGCTCGTATGACATGGCGCTCTATCTTCATGAAAAAGGTTGTCATTCTTGTCAATCTGATTGATATCAAATAGTGGGAGTAGCCCTTTCTCCAATATTTGACATTATTTTGGACAATTCAACCGCTCGTCAACAAAAATCAGCTCACATTTCCCTCCAAACCAGACAACCTACAACAATCTATCAAAAACTTGCAAATTTTGCTTTGAGGAAAAAATAGCTATCATTACCTTCCCAGATCAAAATAAATTATTAAATAAAAGATCCGAGCTCATCTCAAAATGCAGACATGAAAACAAATTTTTACTACGTAACTTAAAAATCGAAAACGGAAAAAATAAATAAATACCTAAATAAACAAAATGACAATAAAATAAGCAAAATAAATTAATCCAAACAAATTACCAAGTCACACCTGTTAGAATAGACGAAATAGAATAAAAAATAAGAAACAAAATCAATAAATAAAGTAAATAATAAACAAATTAGCAAACTATTATGACCAAAATATTAGACTATAAAAATCAAAACAAAAAATCGGACGAAAAATAGCTATAACTGTCATATAACGATAAAAAACGAATAAATAATATACTGCGTTACTTAATAATCGAAAACCAAAAAGAGAACAACAAATAAATAACAACAAGTAAAATTGATCTAAATACATCCAAATATATAAATAAACTAACAACCGATAAACTAGCCGTTTAGAAAAAACAAATAAAGATAATCAATCTAAATAAATAAATTAAAAACTGTACCCGTCAAAATAATAGTCAGAACAAACAGCAACAATCAACCCCCAAAATTGAACAAATAGCTTTAATTATCTTCCAAAACAAAACTATTAAATAAGCTATATAAAAAAAATTATTACGTTAATAAAAACACCGATCAAAATAAAAATAAACAAATATATAAGATGAAAAAAAAAAGCAAAATAATTTGACCCAAATAAATAAATAAACAAGTAAACGACTTCCGATAACATAACCGCCATAATAGACAAACCACAATAAGCTATATAAACAAATTTTTACTACGTTAATAAAAACACCGATCAAAATAAAAAAATATATATGATAAAAAATATATATGATAAAAAATAAAAATAAAATTAAATAAAAACAAGAAAATAATTTGACACAAATAAATAAATAAACCAAAAAACCACTTCCGGTAAAATAACCGCCAAAATAGACTACCCACAATGCATCACTGACCCGTATATATAAATAGCCGAAAAAAATAACAACACTCATGGCCTGACGATTGCATCTAGCATGAAACAGACTGTCGCCTCTAAGTATATATATATATATATATATATATATATATATATATATAGTGTATGCGTATAGGAGAGAGATCCACTTATAAAGGCTCAGACTGAGGAATCGGAGAGTCGAGTTCGAATTCCAGTCGAATCCATTACATTCACTTACGTGATAATAGCTATGGGTAAATAGCGTGTATTCTATAGCCTTGAATGGCAACTACTCTAGGAGAAAGACAACTCTGAATTCAAAACGTGCGGAGAATCGTTTGGGGACCTTGTGGCACGTAATGCAACAGGTCTCTGTATTTGGCCCTTCAAAAAGTGTGGTTGGTTCTGCACAAAGCGTTCACCACTATAATCAAAGCATATGTGCTGGTGTCTGGCTGTCGGTTCCTAGCTTCTTAACCCTCATACATCGAATATATATATATATATATATATATATATATATATATATATATATATATATATATATATAGACAATATTAGTGGTAAATATACACATACATATGCAATTATATATACACATACATATATGTATCAAAATAATTCCAAGGGGATATGATCCAAGTAGAACTCAATGTCCAGGACAGAGTAAGGATATAATAAAAAGACTTAAACACTAATATTCCATGGTCATAATTTATTCCATTAGAATCGTAAAAACGATCCAATTCATCAGACCTACAGATTCAAAAAAACAACTCCGGGAAAATATTAGTAAGAGTATATGTGTGAGAGTTTGGGAGGACATGGGATCTATATAGAGGGGTAACGGACGAGAGAGGCAGGGAGGTCCAAATGTGGAGGGGGCATTAACCTTTAACAGAGAGAAGATTTAAGGAAGGGTTTCAGTGAGAAAAGAGTGCGTATTTTCAAACGTCCAAAGATATACCGGAAGAGTGTACATTTCTTGGCGACATATACACCCCATAGGCGATAAAATCTTATCCCGCCTACACACCTACAACACATACATACACACACATACACACACACCTATATATATATATATATATATATATATATATATATATATATATATATATATATATATATATATATACATACATACACACGCCTAAAAAAACCGATTTCAAAACCCATGCTAAATTCGCTATAATTGAGATAATGGAAAAGTTTAGGTAAGATAACATTAGAATGATTTTAGGATTCCATGAAACTAAGTGGAGACGGCGCTCGGAAGCATATTGTCTAGCCGGGCCAAGCCATAAACTTAACAATATAGATAGTTCTAATATATATATATATATATATATATATATGTGTGTGTATATATATATATATATATATATATATATATATATATATATATATATATATATATATATATATTGCGGGGTACGTGTGTGTGTGTGTGTGCGTGTGTTTCATTCTATTTTCGCATTCTAGTACACATTTTCATATCCAAACACAGACACATTCATCGATGCGCGTATACGAATACACTTGCGACCTGGATATGACGATAGGGAGATTTACAGGTGCGTGGAACCACCTCTTAAATGCTGTTGTTCTCAGGTCCACCCTGATCTGGGGTAGTAGTACGTGTTAGGGTCACAGCTATGGGTAAACTGAGGTTAAAACACTATGAAATTATAAAAATGTATTTTTATAGTAAAAACACCAGCAATATATTTTGTAAAAATGTAACAGCAATACACCTTTTTCTATAATTTCTTAAAGATATCAAACTGCATTTCAAAATATAACTTCAACAAAACTACAACATAAAACCCACGTATCACCACCCCTAGTAATTATCTCCACACAAACATCTATATGCTGGGTATAATCTATCATGTATTCAATTTTGAAAGCAGAATAACATATATCATATTTTTTTTATTATCTAAAGCTCCACCCAAGATTAAATTTCGACGTTAAATGACCCATAAAGAATTGATATGCCGTTAAACAAAACTATAAAAACAAAGAAGCCGAACACACACACATGCGTATATTTTAATAACACAGACTCAGTGAAACTTCCTTCTAAATTAATTTAATTCTACTGTAACAGCCATTTAGGAAATCGAATTACTTATCTTAAATCCTGTTAGTAGTGTCGTGATGAAAATTTATAGAACGCTTTACGTCGAATTAAATTATATCATATGACAGGCGGATTCAGTGCTTGTAGTGAGTTATCGACACACAATACTGGCCTCACGTATATATATATATATATATATATATATATATATATATATATATATATATATATATATATATGATAATATTAAATTAATGGTATTTTCATATATACATCTGCAGTATAAATTGGCTGGATTTTAAATTTTTATTGTGCCAAATGTCACCACAAATGTATCCACACGTTTCCGGTGTCAGTTTTTTAATTTTAGGCTAGCGAATCGGTAGTGATTTATGCATCTGAAAATATTTCAATCTGTGTCTCACTCCTTTAAACCGTTATTTAACTCCTCTCTTTAAAACTTCTCTGTTAAATTTTAATCCCCACCTTCACCTTTAGGCCTTTCCTGTTCTTCTTTCTCCCGTTACACCTTTCTCTAGAGCTTTCATACATTTCCCTCTGAGACTTGTTGCCCCCTCCCACACATACACTCACACTAAAGTTTTTTTTAAAGTTATATTTTACGATTTCTTTTTGAATTTGTAGGTTTGATGAATTGGATCGTGATTACGATTCCAATGTAATAAATTATAATCATGGAATATTAGTGTTTGAGCCTTTTATATTTTATATATATATATATATATATATATATATATATATATATATATATATATATATATATATATATATATATACAGTATATCATCATTCAAACATGTTACACTGAATAATATAGACATATTGTGTCTACTTATTATTCTACTGATCCTTTCCCGTTGTGTAGAGTTAATCTGCGTGTTAAACGATTTGTAGTGTGGCCTATATAATTATTTACGAAAGTTGATTCTTGAGGAATACAATTCCTTAATGGACATTTGAATTCGTAAATAATACACCTTTCTGACAATAGCTCAATTAGATCTCATTTAAATATTCATGGAGACCTACCGGACACTATTCGGAATATACTTGTCGACAACACTAACATAATAGCATCATCCACTTGCAAAAATGGCTAAAAATAATGGAAGCCTTACTTATAAAAATAAACAAACCAACACTTAATAATATTAACTTTGAACATGGACATAATATCTTGACCGTGTTTTGAAACAAAAAAATGAATCACTTTATAAAACATACACATAACAAACTATTTCTAATTCTAACAGTTGAAATATAATCCTTGATAATGGCTAAATGTATAGCCGAAAGCGCTCGGAAAAGAACATTCGGACAATTTTTATATAATTTATCCTCTGAAAAGAAAAACTTTATTAGATCGCACGAGAAATTATATAAAAAACTAAATAAAAGCACCTTGTCAGTCGTTTTTAATGAAATATATATATATATATATATATATATATATATATATATATATATATATATATATATATATATATGTGTGTGTGTGTATATATTTAACGTATATATTTAATCATCCTCCTCAGTAAGGCAGGATGGGGCGCAAATTGTATTTTACGTGGGGAGCCCATACACAGATGTAAGGATATGGGCACCAGGACAAAAATCTTCCAGTCCCCCCGACCACTATCACGCTTGTATTGATATTACACCTACCCACCTCTCTGTGCAATGAGGAAGGTGCTGTCACATGGTTGAAAACTCCGGGACTGAGTGCCTTCTCCCATCTAAAATGAGGAATTTTACTCCATAAGCTAACTCCTGTCCCAGACAGAGAATTAGATCAGAGGGAATGACAGGTGAAAGACAAAGAATAGTAGAAGATAAACGAAAGGTGTGTACTGAGTTAGCGAGAAATATCCGGACATATGCGAAATGTAATATCATCAGCCGAGTTACCGTGTACATCTATATGTATCTCATGAATTGAATCCGTTTATATGCATGTGGCAGAGAAAGTTTTTTTTTCTATTTTTTCTGAGTATGAATGTAATTGAAACCTTCGACTTTCAGAATAGAAAAAGAACGGGGGAAAGACGCACAATTACAGGCCAGCTCGTCATCGTTAGTTAAAGATTCTTGCTGATCTATGATTTACGTACGTATCCCAGAGCAACGCTGGTTCAAGTCAAAGGTTACTAATCTTTTTGTTGTGGTAGGATCCACCTAATTTGCATAGTGGAGTAGCGACCATATAAATATGGTTGGTACCGGGAAGAGAGGGGATCGAGTCAAGAGATCCAACCAGAGACTCTGCCCGACTGCGACTCAGTCAACACATTCTCCAGGAACGGTCTTCCCAGGAATATACAAAAGACTATATGTAAATATTGTGTACACTTTCTTGTTTCAATACATTTTGTTCTAAGTACATTTTGTGTTGCATTATTATTCCATGCATTAGTCAAGTTTCAACACTTTTCGATGAATTCCTTGACACAATTCTTCAGTAAATGCCTCATCCGAAAACACAAGACATCTCTACATCTCTTATAATTTTAATCTACGCGATGTTTCTGAAATGTTGTCGGCCTAAATAAGTACCTGCCCTCTAATCACATACTTGGTCATTTGGTCAGATCTTAACAAATGGCTCGGACTGAGAACCTTTAGCCAACTACTCTTTATTTCTTTGATTATTTTTCCTGCTTTCCTTCTGTCTGTCTTTATTTCTTCCTATATATTTAAAGAACAACATATATTTATACAAACAACACTCGCTCATACATACATACATTTATACATACATACATACATACATACATACATTATATCTGAGATCATTTAGAATATGTAGCTCCCTCTATCTAGACGAGGAACTTTGATTATATTGACAGTACATTCAAGTATCCTACTTACTTCATACTAAGCATAACTTAAGCTCTAAGCATATATGTAAAGGAAAACTTCAGATACACTAATAAACGTGTTAAACTTTTCCCTAATGATACTAAATATCTGTCTTTAAAAACAAATCTATTTTCTTAAATATATATTGATTAACTTAAAAGGCCTTGGAATTAAAAGCGTCCAAACATTTACTATGTAATAATATGTAACAATAAATACGTTTAAATTATATATATATATATATATATATATATATATATATATATATATAAAATTAACCCTGCTATGGTTAGTAAATGCCCGGTCTATCTCCGTTTACCGTGGTTGGGTCGTACTAGTGAGTCCTTTGCCAAGCAGATTTCATGTAGTTCACGGGAATGTTATTTTGCAGCGAACGTCCGTGTTGTTTTTCAAACTAGGTCTGTCCTTTCATCTGTGTATAAAGATGTTCTACCCCGACACCATATTAATTCAGTTATTTATCGCTTCAAATGTAGTTGTGGATGCGACTACATAGGTAGAACGACACAGCGCTTGGACGCTAGAATAAAATAACACGTACCTGCGAAAATATTAAACAATAATTTTTCGTTGGGCGATTCCATTCGAAATACGTATGGGTCGTCGATTGCAGATCATCTAATAAATAATCCTACTTGCGCGTTGGATTTTAGTGTGACCTGGTTTACCGTTTTGGCCAGGGCACACTCTGTATTCTATCTCAGGGTGTTGGAGACTTTGTACATCAGGTCCAGGCGACCGTCTCTTTGCAAACAAAGAGACTGTTTGCTTGGGCTTGCTGTGCTGTGTCTCTAGCATCTTGAGTGGTATTACTTTAATTTTATACACGTGTAATGTTATACACTTGTATTTATCTTTCTCTTCCCTGCCCTTCATTCATGTCACCCATAACAAATATTTTTCTCATAATTTCTATTCCCCGTTAAACAGTTCTGATGAGAGGGGACGAAACCGGTTAACTGGTGTTTTATTTTAAATCTAACATGGCCGTTAATAAAAAATTAGTTTTTTATGCCTTGATATATATATATATATATATATATATATATATATATATATATAGGGGACGATGGGTAAATTGTCGTCATATTATATTTTTAATTTCATGCATGCGCGTTGCTTATTTTTGATTTTGTCGATGGAACAGTATAGCAGGGCACAGTCTGTGAGAAAAAAGAGCACCATGATGCGATTCCCTCCGCCAGAAATTTGGAAACGGCATACTGTACGGCTTGGCATTTGTGCCTGAAGCTCCCATTTCAGAGTGTTTCGGTATCAATCTGATGATAGTGCCGAGGATTCGGCTTTCCGAATCTTCTGCACTGTCCTCAATTGAATGAGACTAATGTGATTACTTCGATACGACAGCTCGGAAAATTCACTCTGATCGTTTTCATAAGAAAAGAACTCTCGAATTTGTTGGTGAGAGGCCTAAATCAAGTGCATTGAGGAGGTAGTACTGCACTGGGTCAAGAGGGTGGCTGCTGAACGACCTTATGACTGGCAGCAGTACTCTACGCCATGCCAGACAAGCATGAGACCCCAGTCATGGCTATCAGACATTTTCTGCGACCACCTCTCCCCTTACATCCACCTAACTCTCCAGATCACACCCCTTTGATTATTATGTGTGGAGCACAGTTGAATGAGAGACCAACAAAACTCCAAAGATAAACTGAGGGCAAGTATTATGGCAGCATTCACCAACTTAAACAAGGAGACCGTCCCGAAGAGCTGCAGGAGATTCCAAAGTCTGGAGGCCGTGTTTGAAGCAAATGTCGAACAAATTTACTCTTTATTTGAATATATTTTTGTGTAATTTTGGTAAATATATCTGTTAAAATGAGATATCAGTATTATTGTCATATTTGCGTAATTTGAACGACAATTTATTCATCGCAGACAATATATATATATATATATATATATATATATATATATACACGTCATTCGTGATCTGTTCATTTCTGATGATGATGCACTTGTGGCAAAATCCCTAGAGGAAGCTCAAGAATTTTCAACCGTTTCTCTGTTGCATGCAACGCATTTGGTCTTACCATTAGCATAAAGAAAACGGAAGTGATTCACCAGCTACTTGTCCACAGTAAATTGTGAGTGTCAGACAACCTTCAATTCCCAGACACTGCTATACAGATTGATGGGAAGAACTTGCTGTGAAGTCATTTACATATTTATGATGAATGCAAATGCATCCTTTCATGATGAAAGGACAAATAGGATCTCCAAACGTAAAAGTGCATTTGAGAAGATTCGCCACCGCCTATGGAATGAGAGAGGTATCAAATTGGACACCTAAATACGGGTTTATAGAACGACCATTTTGACCACATCGTTGTACAGCTCAGAATTATGGATCCATATAGGGTCCCATATCAGTCTGCTGGATGACTTCTACAAAAGTCGTCTCTGTGGCTATACACTTGACGATGGAGAGTTCAATGCTGATCTACCTACAGAATGCAACATTGGTGGAATTGAGACTTTCCTGATGCAGTCACAACTCCGCTGGGCTGGTCATGTTATATGTATCGCAACAAAATCATTCAGAAATTTCTAAACTCTCAGCTGTATATGACCGCTTTCTCAGATCAATAGCCAAAAATGTTTTCGAGCGAGTGAAGGCAGTGGATTTTGACGATTATCATACTTTTTCGAACCTTGTGGATTAGCGCTACAGAATCACAAACAAAAAATTGTACAAAAGAAAAGAAACAATATCATCTGAGGGCTTTCAACAGCAGCTATAATTAAAATGTAACTCGAAAAGAAAACAATGACATCGTCAAAATACTGACGTTACACACTACCTTAAACAAAAGGTTAGGAAGGAAACCCCCATTCGATAACAGCTACAAGAGTTGAGAAACCCACTTTCCTTAAACAAAAATTGCTTTAAGCGAAAGATTTTATAAATTTCAACTTCAGTAGTCGTGGCTGCTCAATGAATGGATGCCGAATATTTCTTTAAATAGGTAATATTACCATTAGCATTAGTATTACCATATAAGAGAGTAAACTAGTATCAATAAAATTTGTTTCAGTCTATACGTGATAGATTTAAAATGTCTTTGAACTGTAAAGTTATTTTTACTACGTGACGCTAAAATCTTCCTCCTTGTAAAACAGATGAAGCCATGCTTATTTCAAACAAGTCTAAGTTTATGTTGTCTATTTTCTTGAATTTCTAACGTTTTGCAAAGGTGGAAAATCTTCGGAATTTTAGCAACGGCCTATTCAAGATTCCAACTGACATCAACCGATAGTTTCGATACCAGGATAACTCTTAACAAAATGGCTTTACAAACATGCTCTGCCCATTCTGGTTAATAGATGATTTGTAAACGAAGCATTGCCGGTTATGTTAAAAACTATAATTATATTGTAAGGAAAAAATATAAAAAATGTTATTCAGTTCTAATTTACCTAGTCGTCAGTTTTTTTTTTTCAGCTTTCGATCAGCATGGCAATTCTTTTTGTGTTCTTGTAACTTCGCTGGCATGAAGTGGAGTGATTATGTCGACACAATTTCTAAGAAAGTTTGTCCACTGTGTCGTGCCAGATAATCTTTCTCGTCAGAATTCATTTTGCACATTTATAAATCTACCATTTGTCCGTGCATTGAATATTGCTGTCATATCTGGTCTGGTGTTTCATCGAGATTCTTGACAAAATTCAAAGATGTCTCTCTAATGTAAGCTGGGCTCGCAATTTACACGAACTATATAAAAACAAATCAGGTTTCTCACAAACAAATTCAGGAATCGCACTACACATGAAGTAGGCCTATACACGAGTCTATTCGTTATAGAGTTTTAAGAGAAAAAAAATCTTTTTTTTGTTGAAAAGAAAATATTACTATAAAGATATAGATTTAAAACAACTCCCAATGAATAAACCACTTTAAATTTTGATTTTCTTTTGTGTGTTAGCATTCTTTTTATATTTTTATAATTTAAATATATATATATATATATTGATGTGGACCCGAAGTAGGGGACACGGAAGGAAAACACGGAATACGGGTTAGAGGTAAGAAAGATATATTAAACAGAAAAGTTACAAAGAATAGTGTAAGAGTAAGCAGAGCTTACTATCCAGTGGTGTCCGATATTGGTATCGTACGCGGCTGCGCATTACTGGTGCTATTCCCATGATACTACCATTCACATAATAATATGGTACTGGGAGAGTCCATGATGTAGGAAAGTATCGGTCTCACAACATATATATATATATATATATATATATATATATATATATATATATATATATATATAATATATTATAATATTTTTAGTTTTTAAAAATATGATTCCTTATATTTTTAAAAACTAAAAATATTATAATATAAGCTCTACTTCTGTATGGAGCACTGTCTTTTTGAAAATAAAGCTAAATACTAAGGAACACCGGATTATCTACCTAACGTGTTCTTTCCTATTTTTCTGCACACCTGCATACATACATATATATATATATATATATATATATATATATATATATATATATATATATATATATATGTTTGGTTCAATGTGTCGTGCAAGACAATCTTTCTCGTCAGAATTCATTTTACACATTTATAAATCTAGCATTCGTCAGTGCATTGAATACTGATGTCATATTTGGTCATGTGCACCTACTATATATGACGAGATTCCTGACAAAATTCAAACTGTTCTTTTATTGCCCCTTTTCCCCCCTTTTTTCCCCCTAAAGTCTTCTTATATCCTTTCACTCTCAGTAATTCGTTGCATCCTAGTGGCTTTATTGCCTTGCTTGGTGTGAGATGATAACAAACTGTTTATCCATATTTATCAATTTCAATTGTAAACTCTTAGTGAATGTCTCTGTTTCATACATATTACCTGAAGGAATTTAATTGAACCGAACAATGGATTATAATCTGCCTATATGCATGTGTCTATGCGTGTATGAGTGATCTCTACTCAGTGAACCGAGAGAAGTGAGAAAATTGTCGAGAGAGTGAGTGAGAGGGAGAGAGAGAGAGGAGAGAGCAAAGCTATTCTCCTTCTTTGTCTCATATACCCCCTCTCGAGGACGGAATGAACCGATAACACTAAAGTTGGAACATTGCAAACAAGTGATGCGGAAGTTCTCCCATTTCAGTCACATGATCAACATACAACGTTTTGGTAGCGTCAACTTCCAAAACGAAAAGGTGCCAAATTTTCATTGATCAAGACAGGTAATATACTGTGAAATATTCAAGAAGATGAAATGGTTAACAGGAAGCCGTACTCAACCCGTCAAGTGAAGAGAGAGAAGGGTTATCTAATGGGTCATAGAAAGTAAGGCAGAATGTAATGAATTCTGTATAAATATATTAATAAATCCATAGCCGACTAATAAAAAATAATTTCTCTTAAACGATAAATATTTATTTTTCAATATCATATCCATCCTCATCAATGCACCTAATTCACTGTTGAATATTATTCGCATAGAACTAACCTGTATGCAATATATATATATATATATATATATATATATATAATAAATTAATAGATCTATTAATTTATAATATTAATGCTCTGTAAATTTAAATTTACATTGAGCACTATTGTGTAAAAATAAAAATATCTATAAGAACACCGGATTTTATAACTTACTGTTCTTTCCTTTTTATTTATATATATATATATAATATATATATATATATATATATATATATATATATATATATATATATCAACTTAAAACTCAATACCCACGTCGTGTGAAGTTATGGAATTAGTGATCAATGTAATTCATGCACAAATTGAACATTATATAAACAACAAATTACAACTATTATTTTAAGAGAATAATTAATAGATAATATCAAAATACTATACAGCACTCACTGCAAAGTGAGATTCACATTACTCGGAAATATTACTATAAAAGGGAAATAGCTCACATTAAATAATATATCTTTTATTACATAGAACTTTATATAAAGTATGCATAGAGCATTTAATATACCAATAAAATAATAATAATAATACGTATAAATGATGTTATATATTTATTTTCTGGTGGAGCCACGCTCTATAAAATATAACAATATATAGATATTACAATTTTACGTGTGGCGTTCTAAAAATTGCCAATGTGTAGCCAAAAAGATTTTGTGTAAACTACTGACGACATTTTTGATAATGATTGAGATATTAAAAATACACGGACAAAACTACCGAACAAAATGTGAACATTTCAAGCTATACCCACGAATTTGATTTGGTGATACAAAACTAATATGAAATTAAAAAAAACTACAAACAAATAGATGACAAAGGTTATCTCTCCCCAACTTCCCATGTCTAACTAAGCTCAAAATCAGTAATATATTTATTTCAGTCTCAACAAGAGCAATATACACACCATAGTAGGTGAATATATATATATATATATATATATATATATATATGTGTGTGTGTGTGTGTAATATTTAAAATATTATAAACACGAACCTTTTCTGCTAACGTGTTTTTCACCAATATACATTTCATTGTTAACAAAGCAACCTTGTTAGATACAACGTTTTAATAGTATACTGCTGTAGTAAAGTCTTTGCCATAGATTTTTTTTGTTTATGCTGCTAAAATAGCTACCTGTTCACTCTAAAATAGGAATACGTTCAACCTATATGAGAAAATTACTAATAACAACATGTGTATAAAATCCATAAAGCTTAAAACTCTCCCACCAAACACTTGAGGGATCTTACTTCGATAAGGAAGCAGTTAATTACTCATACTGAAACCGTCGCACCATAAGAAAAAATCCTTGTAGATAACAATAACATATTAAGATCGTGTTGTCAAAAACGATTGAAAATCATTTAAGCATTCCTAATAAAAAAAAACCAACAGCCCTACATTTAACATTACTTGTTTCGAACCCGGTAAGGTCATGTTGGATGTGTTTTGAAAATTAAACAAAAAAGTACTTTCCATCTCTTCCGAGATCATCCTCAGAGGTGAATTACAACGACAAACTTATTGTTACTGTGATCATTTTGCTCAGTTATAATTATTTATCATTTAAATTTATCCATTATACCCATGGAATTTTCTTCTATAGCCACAAAGGATAAATTATAATTCACTCCGGAGGATGATCATGGAGAAGGACGAAAGTACATGGATAAGAGGAAGCTACAGCGCCTTCCTTCATGGATTTCTTAACATCAAGAAAATAATCAGAGTACTAGAAAGGATTCTATTCAGCACTATAAAAGTCCAGTGTGTGTGTGTGTGTGTGTATATATATATATATATATATATATATATATATATATATATATATATATATATATATTGATAGAAATTGTTAGGAGGATTTGATAATTATAATGAAGTAATTCACTGAGTCTAAAAGAAACCTCAACAGAATGCAGAAAGCACTGTCCTATATTTGGGACTCATCAGCTGTGCGCATCCACTACCGAGAATTGAAACCGGGACAGTTAAGTTATCAAGCAAACGTCATACCAAACTATGGTTACAGAGAATTTCAGTTGAGTTCCACCACGGAATATGTGAGCGAGCGGCGCTATATTGAGTCTGATTTGCTACCTCTTCGTCACCGAGGACCGTTGAACAGTTGGTATGACGTTTGCTTGATAACCTAACTGTCCCGGTTTCAATTCTCGGTAGTGGATGCACACCGCTGAAGAGTCCCAATGTTCCAGTGCTTTCTGCATTCTGTTGAGGTTTCTTTCAGACTCAATGAATTACGTAATTATATATATATATATATATATATATATAAAATCGCATTCATCTTAGCGCTGCCTCCGTCCCAATGACCGATAAACATGACGTCACATTAGTTCTTGAAAATGTCTGAGACTGTCGAAAGTACTTGGACAAAAACAACAGTCAGTTTATTTACATCTTTGATCACAATATTCAACACCTTATACGAAAATTTTAAAAATACATGTAAAATATGAAACAGACAGATCTTGTTGGTTCTTTTTATTGAGATTTGTTTGGATGAGATGGAAAGCGCCTTTCTTCTAAAACGAAGAACTTAAAGCAAATGTTACAAGCAAAATTACGGTTTTAAATCCCAAAAATGTCCTCAGCAACACAAGGAACAAGACAACTTCGAAAGAGGTTGAGCTAACTTAGTATGAATCATAAAAATTCATAAACAATTAGATGCTTTCCAGAAAAACAAAACCTAAAAGGAGATAGTACTAAAATGAACAATTCATCTATAACGTGTTCATCGCAGCGGACACGACTAGAAATTTATATAGACTAAGCAATCCTAAACACAACAAACTACTCAAGGACAACGTCATTCAAACGGACAGAAAAGTACCAATAACCACAGAATACGATATTAGTATAGAAGCTAAAGAACTCAACGGCCTTTGAAAATAGTAAATATGTGAACAGCACAATGCTTTAAAAACATATATAGGAAATTTAAAACTAAAGCCAAATACGCAAAAATATAATGGAAAATAAGGGAAACAGCGTCAGTTGACAACTATAAATCAGAAAGCTGTAAACTTTGTCTGGAGGTTAAAATAGCCATCATCACCTTTCCAAACCAAGAAGAATTATTAAAGGAACGATCAGAATTCATTTCAAAATGCAGATACGAAAACAAATTTTGAATACGTTGCTCAAAAATCGAAAACCAATAAAAAAAATACTTTGTGAAATACTACCATGAAAAGTACAAATATATGCACTGTATAAAACGCAGACAATGCAACACACTTTAGAAAAAAATCTCTTTAAGCAACACAAATAATATAACCAACACTCGAGAAAAATAAGTGAAAAAATTAAGTAAATAATAAGCAAACTACGAAAGAATATATAAAGAATAGGTAAATGTAATAATAATAATAATCAGTAACAAATAATTCAGTAATCCATAATAAAAGGTTAGAAAATAACCGGATTCGGATGCACAGTTATTTCTACTCAACAGCCTTTAAAATAATTTGAAACATAACTGTTACCGTCCACAAAATAACCGCCACAATATTACAATAGACATCACTACACATAATCTACCACTGACCTGCGTATATAAATAGGCAAGAGAAAACAACACACACAGCCTGAATATTGTGGTGAAGCATGAAACAGACTGTCACCACTCGGTGTTGACTTCAGTGCCTGTATTTATATTTTTATTATCGACATATGCTCCATCCCTGACACTGAGTACTTTTACCGATAAAAATAGCATTAAGGACACGTGGCACAGTGAATAAAGGCATTGGTTAGATCCAGTGACAAGACCCAAAGAGTTATGAGTTCAATACCTCGTTAAGGCAGCGGAGAACTTGGAGAGAGGAATTAACAGGAGATAATTGATAACTGATATCCATTAGACATGGCACGTGGAACTAGAACAGTCTACCCTAGCGAGCGAAATAAAGGGCTCAGTTCGACATTCCAACCACCTGAAGAAGGCCGGAGCATACAACGGCCGAAATGTTGTGATAAATATGCCAACAAAGATGAGGAAAATAGATCGAATAATGTAAATAATGTACAAAATACCTCATTTCAGAAATATAGAGAGATAAAAATAGCATATCTCCGTAATTCTCTATAACCATAGGACTAGGGGGACAGTCCTATGGTTAGAGAGAATTTCATTTGAGTTCCACCACGGAAAGTGTGAGCGAGCGGCACTATATTGAGTCTGATTTACTACCTCTTCGTCACCGAGGCCCGTTGGAACAGTTGGTATGACGTTTGCTTGATAACTCAACTGTCAGGGTTTCAATTCTCGGTAGTGGATGCGCACTGCTTATGAGTCCCAAATATAGGACGAAACGGCCGTCCAGTGCTTTCTGCATTCTGTTGAGGTTTCTTTCAGACTCAATGAATTACTTAATTATAATTATCAAATCCTAACAATTTCTATCATGGCTTGATCCGGCTTCTAATGCTTCAGTTTGAGCGGCTTGGTGATAGTAGTTGTGGTTCCTCCAAGACTCTCCATTCCGCTCATAAATTTAGCTGCCCATTTTTGCACTGTTGATAAAGCTGGAACTTCACCCCCTAATGTATCAACAATATCAGCATGAATGTCCTTGGGGATAAACCTTTATTCTGCAGGCAATTGATAACACGGCGATGCCAAATTTTATCCATTTCCAAGATGTCCCTACTAGTGACTTTTGAAGTCTTCTTGGAACAGTCAGATATCTGTTCAACTCAAAAGAAACAATGTAGTTATTAATAAGAAGAAATGAAATTAATGCATGCAAGATTTCACAGCTCTAGCATCATTCCTTCATAGTCAGCCTATGAACTAGTCCTCCCACCCTCGTACCTGGAAAGAAACGGTAAGGTCTGAGGTTTGAATCGCCCGCTCTTCCACGCTTTAAATTTATGCTCTTTGATATGCTGAGATACATACTCTTCTTTCCAGGTTTTTCAGGTTTAAGACGTTTAACCATTTTGACAATATTCATCGTAAGAATCACTGAAAAACCCTTTGAGTTATTCAGCCAGAAAGTGAAAGTGCTGATATAGTTTTGTGCCAGCCGCTCTGTCTTCCCGACGGAGCAATAGTGAGAGGAAAAGATCATCGTTCAGTAATGATACCAACATTCATACTCTTTCTTCCATCTTCAAATCCATTCAAGAACCATCCAAAGAACGGTGAATAAATTTTAAAAAGAGGGAACAGCAGAGAGGAAAACTGGATCAGGAGGTCAAAACAGGGAGAGGAATCATCATTTCAACTTAGGGATAAAGAGATCAATTAGTAAAGATCCAACTCAATCTTTAAGACGTTAGTCAAGTGAGAGAAGAGTTTCAGCCATGACAGTGCAAAGAGCAATGAAAAAAGACTTGAAAATGAAATCGTACGTGAAATGTATGAGGCAACTTGTTACTCCAGAAAATAAAGTTAGAATGTTAGTGAGGGCGAAGATCATCTTGAATAAGTTGGAAAATGATCCTGAAATAATCTATCTATCTATCTATCTATCTATCTATCTATCTATCTATATATATATATATATATATATATATATATATGTGTGTGTGTGTGTGTGTGTGTGTGTGTGTGTGTGTGTGTGTGTGTGTGTGTGTGTGTGTGTCTGTTAACTTTATTTCAATCCTTCATGAGATTGCGATTCTTAAATATGATTAATTAATGATGAATATGTCATCTTCGTTCATGATCGATTTTATCATGATTCTTCTGTTAAGTTTGAAGAGATACATTCTTATTGCTCAAAGTAGAGTCCACTAGTGTTATAAAAACCTCGGGAAATTCTCGTAAGATATCTTTAATCATTTCTAAAATACAACGGTTCAAAGCTTAATCCAATAATATATACATAACCGAACGCTTCTCTGTGGCCGAACGGTTAAGGCACGTCACGCGAAATGACGGTTCCGTATAGGATATAGGTTCGATTCCTGTCGGAGAACGAAAATTTTCTATGAATATTTCTCGGACATTCAGGCCGGTAAATGTTATTTAATACTGTTTATTATAAAACAGAGCATTTGCTTAAATACTTGTCTCTATAAAAAGAACGTTAAACATATCATAAAAATGTCTTTAAATAAATTGTCGGACCTTGTCCAATTCAAATATATATATATATATATATATATATATATATATATATATATATATGCGTGTATGTGTGTGTGTGTGTGTGTGTGTGTGTGTATTGCTGTAACTCAAAGCAGAGTATAGAAACTATTCGTCTACTTTCCTTCGAAACTAATATGGCCCACTGCAACTACTCATCCTTCATAGATCTTAGCAATGTTCGTCTCCTTACTATCCCTACTCTTCTCTGTTAAGTCATCCAGTCAGTTATGTACCATGCGTGATACAAGCTTAGGCGATTATGCATCATTCGATACATGACTGGCAGATTTTTCCCGCAGTAGGTTGCCATTTCTTTCTGCGGTAGACCAGTTGCCATCCAAGTCTTTAGAACTCAGACTGTCCTGCTATTAATCATAGCAGGAGGCGGAAGAAAAGGATTCACACCTTTGCCCAAGGGTATTAGCACGTAACTGGAATTCGAACTCGACTCTCCGATTCCTCAAACCGAGCCGCTATCCATTATTCCACTATCCAAGATGATTAATTATATCACTCGCTGGTTACTTCTGACTCTTCTGCGTTTTGTATGACCTATTCTCCAAGCCCAATTTTCTCATTCTGTTCACATTTTAGTCCATATATATATATATATATATATATATATATATATATATATATATATATATATATATATGTATATATAGGAGGATCAATATTTTACATACAACGTGTGAAAGCACGTGCTATACCCTGCCCCCATCAGCTGTCAACCAGGGGAAGTGATACAGTTTTGGTGGCTAAGGCGGTACTGCCACCCCTGGTGCCACCAGCTGCTTTTGCCACAAGACAGGGTATTGTGTGCAGACGTGGCAGTTTCTGCGATTTTCATGCAACAGCAAGTCAGATTTTCAACATTTGATTTTGATCGTTAAACAAAACACAACGCTCGTAGCGACTGTTTTCAATGACGTCGAATGGACGGTAAACAGATGTGCTTTACGTTGGAAGTAGCATTGTGTTGCGAGCATAGTTTTTAGTCACTTTGTTTATTTTGGATCTTGACCAGTTCCAACTCGATGCCTGTTAAGCTGTGGTCTGGAGACGATGTGAAGCACTCTTCAGGCACCGACCAGTGATATCCACCTTCAAAAGGAAAGAAACGATTGACCGCCCGAGGAATCCACGGCATCCGACCTCAGTAGGTAGCACATGGCTTGTCCACCTCTTTTACAAGCAGTTACTTTTAGCTTACTCAGTTTCTTATATCGATAAAAGTTGTCTCCCTTTTGTTCATAAAAGTCACGCTATAAAAATTATTTTAACGCTTGTTCATATTTGAACGTATTCAAACCCAACATCAGTTGTATCTATTCATTGTATTATAAGTAGAATTTGTAACAAACTTCATATTTGCTCATCACATCTACGTAATTTTAATATGAAATGAATACATTATTTCCAGTTAAAATCATCAAAATGCATATCTGATCTCAGACAGTGTTTTTAAATTAAAGGACAATGATGCTTATGAAATACGAGGGTCATTCAATAAATAAGGTGAATTTTGCGGTATAAGGACTTATAATACAGATAGAAGCTTACTTTTTTTTCAACGTAGTCTCCCAGCACTGTCACACACTTTTCCCATCTGTCCACAAGCTTCCGTATTCCCTCAGCGTAAAAATCTTCGAACTGAGTCGCTCACAACACTTTTGACCTCATCGTCACTTTTAAACTTCGTGCCACTTGTGAACGCTTTCAAGGGACCAAACAGGTGAAAGTCTGAAGGGGCAAGGTCTGGGCTGAAATGGGGATGAGGGAGCAGTTCCCAGCCCAGCCCGTTGATGGTCTGCACTGTTTGGGCTGCTGCATGAGGCCTTGCGTTGTCATGATGCAAGATGACTCCTTCTGACTTATGTCCCCTGTGTTTGTCCCAACAGATAAGCTCAAAGTCCTTGCAATGTCATCCACTGTCACCCTTCTGTCAGACTGAATGAGGTCATTGACTGATTCGATCACCTCAGGAGACCTCACTTCTGTAGGCCTCCCAGGCCTGTCTTCATCCTCAACATTGCTCCGTCCTTCTTTAAACAATTTAGCCCACTTGTAGACATTTTTTGGTTGAAACATGTGGCACCAACACAGTTGACATTCTCCTATGCATTTCAACTGGTTTGCACCCTTCAGCAACCAAAAGCTTGATAACTGACCGCTGTTCAATCCTGGAGCATGCTTCTTGGTCGGCCATCTTTGTTAATCGCCAAAACTCTCAAAGTTTTTTTTAATCTTCAAAATAAATTAAATCCATGTGAAAAAGAAGTAAAAAAAAAAAAAAAGAGTAAGCTTCTATCTGTATTAGAAGTCCTTATACCGAAAAATTCAACTTATTTATTGAATGACCCTCGTATATTTAAACTGAAAATTTAATTTAATTTTCAGTGTAAATATATTGGCATGTTAAAAATTGAAAAGAGAAAACAAATGTATGTAAATTTCACGTATAAAGTTAAGATAGCTGGTCAGGATTGATTACGTTACAGATCCTTCATGTGTGTGTGTGTGTGTGTGTGTGTGTGTGTGTGTGTGTGTGTGTGTGTGTGTGTGTGTGTGTGTGTGTGTGTGTAGATAGATAGATAGATAGATAGATAGATAGATAGATAGATAGATAGATAGATAAAAATAAACTACTTCTGCAGTGCAAGCTAATTCTCATGAACAATCTAATGTCAATTGTGGCGGGAGTTGATATCACAGAGTTGCATGAATAACGGTAACTGCATCTCTGAAAATATGAGCTGTAATGGTAAAACTTGTTTTAGAGGGGAATCTATTAAATTACAAACGCGGCCTTATATTGACGTCAGTGATTCACACATCGCCACACACACACACACGATATCTGAACTTTTCTCCCTAAGGCGGGAAACGTTCCTTTTAAATCAAAATAATGTATTTATTTATTTAAATATTTATTTATTTATTTCATAACTTTTTACAAAACACGTATTTGTCATGAATTATTGACTTGGTTACCATGGTAACCAGGAAATCTGTTTAATCTTTGGGAAAATAAAATATAGGATTAGTTTACATTTGGGATTAAAAAAATGAGGCAAG
This sequence comes from Acanthosepion esculentum, assembly GCA_964036315.1. Taxonomy (NCBI): domain Eukaryota; kingdom Metazoa; phylum Mollusca; class Cephalopoda; order Sepiida; family Sepiidae; genus Acanthosepion; species Acanthosepion esculentum. Next base: position 34,344,245 of record OZ038509.1, read on the forward strand.
ATGAAATTTGGTTTGAATTTCTTAAATTGAATTGATGTTTTATTTAATTTTATTATATTTACAGTTGTGAATCTGCACTTATTTACCCCACACACTTGTCCTCCTCACTTCTTTTACCTGTCTTTGATTTTCCCGTTGATTTTCTTTTTTTTTTTTTACCTGTCTTTGTTAATTTTCCCCGTTGTTTTTGCTTTTTTTTGTTTGTGTTCAATTGTTGAATAAAGCATCTCTGGTTAAGCTGATTAAAAAGAGGCAAATTAATTCAGTTTTTGAGAAAAAAAAAATTTGGTTTAAATCGTTTTAGATAAAATCAAAAGGATATTTTATGTGAAGAAACAATTTAAACGTATTGAAATGGTAAAGATTGTGAAACGAAGAAGAATTATATTTAGAAAGATACAAAGAGAAAACATAAGTGCATATATATTTTTTTATGTGTGTGTGTGTGTGTGCGTATATGTGTGTGTGTACGTATGTATAAACACACACACACACACACACACACACACACACATATATATATATATATATATATATATATATATATATATATATATATATAAAATAAAAAATAAGGAATGCAATCAATAAAAAATCGACGAAATGAAGAATGTAAATTGTAAATGCTGCAGAGAGAATGAAAAAGAAAGAAATACAAGAAGCTACAATTAATGCCTGAAAGAAAAAGAAAGAAGAAAAAAAGAAGGAAAGATGGAATGAAGAAAGAAAACGGCCATGAAAAAGGAAAGAATAATGAAAATAGATAAATGTACAAAAAAAAAACAAAAAAATAACGACTGAAAGCAACAGGCAGAAAGAGGGAGAGGCTGGTAAAAAGAAAAAGAAAGAAAATGAGTATGGAATGACGAAAGAAGAACTGCAAGAAGGAGAAATAAAAAAATAAATCTAAGAAAGAAAACTAATACCTGAAAGCTAAATAAGAAAGAAAGAAAGAATTAATGAATGAATGAAAAGAAACAAACAAACATAGCAAAAGAAAAATTGCTACGAAAAAGAAACGGACGCCTAAATACATTTTATAAAGAAAATTTAGCCGCCATAGAGGGGGGGGGGCAACGTAATGAAATAATTAATGCTTGAAGACTTAAACGCGATGACACGTAAATAATTGCTGATATGTTCGACACGGAACGCCATATTTTTTGGTTTGAAAATAGCATCTTAAATAATTAGTCTTAATTATTATTTTCCTTTAATTCACTCCCATTTTCTTTTCTGTTTTAATCTCTTATATCGACATTTCCATTTAGCTTAATCGATGTTTCCATAAAGCGATTTCGTCATCCTGAAAGATGAAAGTGTTTGTATAAATCTCTTATGCGACCTCGACATCTAATATGTTTTGCGAAAAAAAAAAAAACAAAAAAAAAACACGCACACAGTTAAATTGCTCTTGGGTATTCGTGGTCATTTCGGCTCCAGACAATAGACAAACAGTTGTGCTAACCCCAAGGCTTGGGCCGGCCTAATACAACCAACATACATGTAAGCCTGGGGGTATTCTAATAATCGACACTTCAAATGATATTTTTAAATAAACATAAGAAACAGGAAATAATATTGAAAATACAATATCCTCTTGATTACATATCCTCCTATCTATCTATCTATCTATCTATCTATCTATCTATCTCAGTCTGTTCTTATCTCTCTCACTCTCTCTCTCTCATTCTCTCATTCTCTCTCTCTCTCTCTCTCTCTCTCTATCTATCTATCTATCTATCTCAGTCTGTTCTTATCTCTCTCACTCTCTCTCTCTCATTCTCTCATTCTCTCTCTCTCTCTCTCTCTATCTATCTATCTATCTATCTCAGTCTGTTCTTATCTCTCTCACTCTCATTCTCTCATTCTCTCTCTCTCTATCTATCTATCTATCTATCTCAGTCTGTTCTTATCTCTCTCTCTCATTCTCTCATTCTCTCTCTCTCTCTATCTATCTATCTCAGTCTGTTCTTATCTCTCTTTCTCTCATTCTCTCTCTCTCATTCTCTCTCTCTATCTATCTATCTATCTCAGTCTGTTCTTATCTCTCTCTCTTTATCTCTCATTCTCTCATTCTCTCTATCTATCTATCAATCTACCATTCGTTTAATAAGATTTCGATATCTCGGTTCACTGATTAAACGGAGATGGGCACTTAAAAACTGTACTCTCTAGACTAACGATCACTCTCTTTCTTTCTCTCACTCTTTCTCTCTCTCTGTACTTATGCATGACAGTATGTTTCTGTCTATCTAAGTCCGTTCATACTTATCTCTATAGCAATATGTTTGTAGTGAGCCGCGATAATAATAAAATATCAAATAAAATATATAAACTAAACTAAAAAGGATTCAAATTAAATGAAGGCATTTGCGCTTTCCTTAAAAACCCTCATCACTTTCTTTCTCTATCTCTATACTTATCTTTCTATAAGTCTCTCAACTAACGAGAAGTAAATCAACCTCTCTCTCTCGATTGCTTTGTAATACATTATTTATCATCTCTCAGTTGCGTCTCTGCCTTTGGGACAGATTTGCAAGTGAGAAAAATTATACTGAGAGGTGCCAACAACTGCCCGAGCACTCATTGCACCAGAGAGATGGATCTCTGCTCGATGCTTGCTGGAGCTCGGGCAATTCTTGTTCCTAGCCCAGGCGTACGCGCTCGGTCTCTACCTTAAAAACTGACCTCGTCACAAATCGTCTTAGTCGGGAGACAGAGTAAATATCTAGTATGTAAACTACTCTCTGCCAGAGAGAGGGGTCGGTGCTCGCACCGAGGCTAGCGTAACCGACGGATGCAAGGGCTGCTGGCAATTTTTGTTCCTGGCCCGGATATATGCGCTTGGGCTACCTACATTAAACCGACCTTGTGTCACAACCTGGCATCATCTGATCTCTCGAGTAGTTTATAACACATCTATTCATCATCTCTCAGTTGCGTCTCTGCCTTTGGGCAGAGTGCACCCAGGGACGACTCCGTCAAAGAGTCAGAGTCCCAACTGAAGAAAAAATTACTGAGACCGCTCACAACATGACATCGTAGGGGAGTTAAGTAAATATAAACTACCCTCGAGCAATTTGCACACATTGATACTTACCGGGCACAGGGATCCATCCCTGAGCTGGTAGTATCATGGCTATAACTAGCTTAGACCGGGCCAGACCAGCTTAGGACCACCTATGACCAGCTAAGTCCAGCTCTGACTAGCTTGAACCACCTCTGACCAGCTTGGACAAGCTAAGACCAGCAATCCAACTGATGACACTCGGGTCCCCACGTTAAAACCTGACTTTGTGTCACAAGCTGACTCAGTTGGGGTGGGAAGGGTCAAGTAAATCAACTACTTTTTAGTAGTTTGTAACACATTATTTATCGGTGCTGTCACCGAAGCCAGCGCCGCCGACGGTTGCGTGCACTGCGGGCAATTTTTGTTCCTAGCCCGGGTAAATACCTATTGTGTAAACTATTGTTGAGTATTTTGCAACACATTATTTATCATCTCTCAGTTGCCTCTCGGGATTTTGGCAGAGTGCGCTCAGTGGCGGCTCCTTCAAAGGACAGAGTCGTAACTGAGGAAAATTATACTGAGAGGGACCGAGCTCTTGCTGAGCCCCTGCTGAGTCCTCTCATTGCACTCTGGATCAGTTCTCGCACCGTGGCCAGCGCATCCGACGGTTGCAGGGGCTGCGTGCAATTTTATTCCCTAGGCTGGGTGTACGGGCTCAGGTCCCCACCTTAAAAACTGACCTTGTGTTACAACCCATCTCAGTGGAGAGTAAACTGCTCTCTCAAGTAGTTTACACACTCTGATACTTACCGGACACACGGATCCGTCCATGTGCTGGTAGTATCACGACTATGACTAGCTTGGACCGGCTCTGGCCAGTTAAGACGAGTTTTAACTAGCTTAGACCTGCTTGGACAAACTAAGACCAGCGTCCCGAGACACTCGTGTGTCCCCGTCAAAAACTGACTTTGTGTCACAACCTGACTCGGGGTGGGGGGTCAAGAAATCTCTCTCGAGTAGTTTGTACACATTGATATTTACTCGGCACAGGAATCCGTGTCTGTGCTGGTAGTATTATGGCTATGACTAGCTTGGGCCGGCTATGACCAGCTACGACCAGCTTGAAAAAGCTATGACCAGCTAAGACCAGCGACCTGGGAGGTGGTCAAGTAAATACAAACTTCTCTCTTGAGTGGTTTGTAACATATTTATCATCTCTCAGTTGCGTCTCCGTCTTTGGGCGAAGTGCGCTAAGTGGCGGCTCCGTCAAAGGACAGAGTCGCAACAGAAGAAAAATATACTGAGAGGTACCCAGCCCTGGGGAAGAGCTGCCCGAGACTGCGCCCTCTCATTGCGTTAGAGAGAGGGATCAGTGCTCGCAACGAGACTAGGGCAACCGACGTTTGCATTAGCTGCGGGCAATTTTTGTTCCTACCATGAGTTTACGCGCTCGAGTCCCCACCTTAAAAACTGACCTTGTGTCACAACCCATCTCAGTGGGGAGACACTGTAAATACCTAGTGTGTAAACTGCTCTCTCGAGTAGTTTGTAACACATTGATACTTACCCGGCACAGGGATTCGTTCCTGCGTGGTCATTATCACGGCTATGACTACCTTGGATCAGCTATGACCAGTCATGACCAGTTATGCCTACCTTAGATCAGCTATGAACAGATTGGGCAAGCTATGACCAACTAAGACCAGCGGCTCGAGTAAAGACACTCAGGTCCCTACGTTAAAAACCGACCTTGTGTTTATATAAGTAAATTGAACGAACACGTCCGGAATTTGAAATTAGCTAACCGCAACTGAGACGCTAACCATGCGTAGACAACTGTTTAGTCAGTTTACTGGAGGATTGATCATCCAGTGAAGATTACACTCAATACACAAGCGATTTTCTCTACACACTTATGTGTGTTTACGTATTTCCTCCTTAGCTGTTAGATTTTTCTAATCTTTCGTGATTTACTACAACCAGCAGATGATAGATGTGACAAATTTTATGTAAGGAATATGGATTTGTAGTGAGAGGAGTATATTTCAAAATCTGATAATAAGAATTTTTTTTGTCCCTGATATCTTTGAATCATCTACCCTCTGAGTTCTATGTGACAACAGTCTGCCGAACTACCCGCAAAAGATATATATATATATATATATATATATATATATATATATATATATATATATATATATATATATATATAATATCTGGATAAAATAAATGAAACAAAATTGGGTGTTTTTTTTATGAAAGTATTTATTTCTGTGTTTTTGTATATATTTATTTATTTAATATTTCATATTTAATATGTCCTAATAGTGGATATATTGGCGAATCTGGAACTAACTTTAGGCTTCGTTTCAACAACCATAAACAAGACATACGACAAAATAATTCATATTCCCCAGTAGCAGAACACTTCAATAGACCACGACATTCGATAGATAATTGCAAATGTATATTGATAGACTCAAATTTTAGCACTACATACATACGAAGAAAAAAAGAGAAATACTGGATTTTAAAATTAAACACATATAAACTAGGGTTAAACAAAGACTTGGGTATTCTAAATCAGTATAAATATTTCAATAGTTAAAATATTTCTTCAAAAAATTTCTTTAGATATGGTAAAAAATCCTTTTTAAACAATAACCAAAACACCAGATGTCCGTTAAAGAATCAAACACAATCGCGTCCCACACCACGTGTCGTCCGAGTCTAAAAACAAACACACAAACACAGTAATTTAAGTACAACACACATACGAAGAAGAAAAAAAGAAAAATACTGAGTTCTAAAATTAGACACATATAAACTAGGGGTAAACAAACACGTGGATATTTTAAATCTACATAAATCTTTCAACAGTTAAAAATATTTTAAGAAATATTTCTTGAGTTATGGTCAAAAAACCTCTTTTAAACAACATTTAAGACACTATCATCAGTCTTCCGCCAAAAATTCAAACAAAGTCGCATTGCACATCACGTGACATGCACGCTTCACGACAAACGCTGTAAACAAACGCTGTAAACAAACACACAAACACAGTATCTCATTTGATTTCTGAGGAAAGACCTAGGTCGTCTGAAATATTAAATAAATAAATATATACAAAAACACAGAAATAAATACTTTCATAAAAAACACCCAATTTTGTTTCATTTATTTTATCCAGATATTATATACATATCAAGAAAGTATACGTGGCCTCTCATTATGCTATATATATATATATATATATATATATATATATATATATCGCGAGAGAGAGAGAGAGAGAGAGAGAGAGAGAGAGAGAGAGAGAGAGAGAGTAGAATTTCTCACTCGGTGTTGAAGTGATCTCTGTATATTTCTTGCAGAGTTTGACAGAAATAAGTTATGTGTTCTAATTCATATATTATTCGTTTCCTTTTTTGACCAGAAGTTGCGGTTTTAACCGAACATTTATTCACGCGCCCTCGTGTGTTCATTCGAAGTCGTTAACAAATGGTCACTGTATTTTGGAACTTACGATTGATCATTCAGATCTTTTCAGCTATGCATGAAATCGGAATTTGCAAATAAAGATCATATGAGCAGCGAGGTTATTTGGCATTTCTAAACAAATCTAACATCAATATACACATAAAAAGCTGTGATGAAATCGACACATTTACTGAATTCAGCAGCTGAAAAATGTATTGAGAAAGGAATTAAAATAAATCAGTATTTTTATATGACATGAAACCCTTAATTTTCACCTGAAAGTCGTATACTCTACAGGGTGCGATAGGTAAATTATCGCCATTTTTAATTTCGTGCATTCGCTTTGTTTGTTTTTGATTTTGTCGACTGTAGTAGGATCAGTTGGGCACCATCAGTGAGAAAAAGCCCACTATTCACTCCGCCAGAAATTTGGAAACGCCATGCTGTACTGGTCAGCATTCCCGCCAGAATCTCCAATACGAACATTTCCGAATGTTTGGGTGTCAATCTGAGGTCAGTGCAAAGGATTAAAAAAGAATTAGATGAGATTACTGGGGATTACGAAAGTGTTTGGAGTGATCATAAGTGATAGTGACGTTATGCCTTCATTCATTTCCTTGGCATTCGTGCCGGTAGCTCCATTTTCAGAGTGTTTGGGTGTCAGTGCAAATGATTCGGAAAGAGTTGGATGAATCTAATTGTGATTACGAACGTGTTTGGTAGCCTACATTCATATTCCCACATAGCCTCAGACTCAACTCGGAGGCCTACGCCAAATGCCCTGAGGTGGTAGTGCTACATTGGGTCAAGAGGGTGGCTGCTGGAAGACAGAACTCTGCACCATGCAACAAGGAGGAGAAGCCAGTCATGACTGTCTGACAAATATCTGTGATCACATCACCCCGTACATCTGGTCACCTAACTTTCTAGACTGCAACCGCCTTGATTATTATGTGTGGGGCACAGTTGAGCGAGAGACCAAAAAAGCATCTTGTAACACCAAAGATGAACTGAATGCAAGGATTGTGGCAGCATTCTTCAACTTAAACAAGGAGAGCTTCTAGAAGATGCAGGAGATTCTGAAATAATCTGGAGGCCATAGTTGAAGCCAATGGCGATTTTATTGAATAAATTTACTCTTTAGTATTTCAAGATATTTTTGTGTAATTTTGGTAAATATATGTGTTAAAATAAGATGTCAGTGTTATTTTAATTTTTGCGTATTTTAGATGACAATTTATCCATCGCACCGTGCACATATTAAGTTCTTTCAGCTGCGTATTTTAGATGACAATTTATCCATCGCACCGTGCATATATTAAGTTCTTTCAGCTGCGTATTTTAGATGACAATTTATCCATCGCACCGTGCACATATTAAGTTCTTTCAGCTGCGTATTTAGATGACAATTTATCCATCGCACCGTGCATATATTAAGTTCTTTCAGCTGCGTATTTTAGATGACAATTTATCCATCGCGCCGTGCATATATTAAGTTCTTTCAGCTGCGTATTTTAGATGACAATTTATCCATCGCGCCGTGCATATATTAAGTTCTTTCAGCTGCGTATTTAGATGACAATTTATCCATCGCACCGTGCACATATTAAGTTCTTTCAGCTGCGTATTTTAGATGACAATTTATCCATCGCGCCGTGCATATATTAAGTTCTTTCAGCAACCTATCTGTAAGCAGACGTAATATAATTAGCCTTCGCTGTTTATATTTTCATTAAATAACACCCTCTCTCTAGAAGGCTATGTTTTTGTTATGTTAAAACAAGTTAAAACAGAAGTTTAATGTCGCATGAAAATAATGACATATTTTAATTCTGATGCCACTGAATGTGACTATGTTGTGTGAATTCTTATATTAAATTTGTAAAGAAATATTCAACAATCATTAAGATTTGAAATTTATATCATATCTATTGTCCTTGTTTTGGTGTGAAAACCTGCCCAAATTTTGTAAAACTATTTTTGATAAACGCTCTCCCTTTCTCTCTCTGTATATATATATATATATATATATATATATATATATATATATATATATATATATATTTCATTAAAAACGACTGACAAGGTGCTTTTATTTAGTTTTTTATATAATTTCTCGTGCGATCTAATAATTTTTTTCTTTTCAGAGGATAAATTATATAAAAACTGCCCGAATGTTCTTTTTATCCGAGCGCTTTCGGCTATACATGTAGCCATTAGTATAGCCGAAAGCGCTCGGATAAAAAGATATTGCGCATATTTGTTCATCTGAAAATTAAATTTCTACCTGTGAAATGAAAAACGCTAGGTTATGTACTGAACAACTGACAAAATTATCCCTTTTGTGTTCATATGATCTTTTATTTAAATACTAATTGTCTCTCATATGTATTCCTTGTGGCAATTAACACATTATTATATATTATAGTATAGAATAACGACTTTCTTCAAGTTTTAGCTTATTATTTTGTTTTATATTAAGTCTTCTATTGTAGTCGTCTTTTAGAAGAAGTTGTAAAAAGGTGATGTTATGCTTTTCAATAGTAGTTGTGGATTGGATAAAAAGAGCTAACATTTTAACTGTTCTTCATGCAGTAACGTGTTAATTTTGTTATTATTATTATTATTATCATTATTATTATTATTATTATTATTATTGACTGTTGGATAAAATCTTTTGTGAGGAGAAAGACCCACTGACCCAAAAAGTTTGCCACAATCTTCTGGGCTATATCCACACACACACATATATATATATATATATATATATATATATATATATATACATATATATATATATATATATATATATATATATATATATAGCATAACGAGAAGCCACGTATACTTTCTTAATATGTATATATAGAAAAAACAACTGAAAAGTCCCAATAGTGGATATTATGGTGAATCTGGAAATAATTTTAGATTTCGCTTCAACAATCATAAACTAACCATACGTCAAAACAATCCTTATTCCTCCATAGCTGAACATTTTAATCAACGAGGACACTCATTAGAAATCTGTAAATGTGTATTGATAGATTCTGATTTCAGTTCCACATACACACGCAGAAAAAAAAGAAAAATACTGGATTTTAAAATTAAATACATATAAATTAGGGTTAAATAAAGACTTGGGTATTTTATCTCTTTATAAATATTTCAATAGTTAAACAAAAATTTTTTTTTAGATATTATTACAGTTAGATTTACGTTAGAAATATTCGAACACAGTTGCATTCCATATCACGTGACGTCCGCGTCCCGCGACGGACGCTACTTGTAAACAAACTTCTGAAAACAGTTATTTCTGATGAAAGATCGAGGTCGATCTGAAATATCAAATATATATATATATAAATAAAAAATATAAATAAATACTTTCACAAAAAAAACATTCAATTTTTTTTAATTTGCAACTTTTCAGTTGTTTTATATATATATATATATATATATATATATATATATATATATATATATATATATTAGTAGTAGTATTAGTAGTATTTCAAACATTATTAGACCGTACACTCATATTCGAACTAGACGCCTCACTTTTAATTTTAAATACTCACACTTTAGAATAAGAATAGGGCCTCTATTTCAAATACGAGTTTTCACTATCATAACATTTGAAATAGTAAAACTGTCGGACTAGAAAAAATCCATTCATTCTTCATACATACACACACACACACACACACACACACACACACACACACACATATATATATATATATATATATATATATATATATGTATATATATATATATATATATATATATATATATATATATATATATATATATATATATATATATATATATATATATATATATATATATATATATATATACATTTGGTGCATCTAGTCAACAAATTTTTATTTAAATAAGTTTTGCAAACGATAACTGTCTACTATTTTAAATATTTTTAGCGGATTAGTTTCTGTATGTTGGTGTTGACGGCAGAAGATAAATTGGCCACAGTTCGTGTTAGATCTTGTTAAGTTTCCGATGTTTCGTCTGGCTTCAATTCTTATCAAGAATGAAAAGATTAGATGAAATTTAAAGTCCGTGTGGCGATATTTGAATGGTGAGTTGTGAATGGTGTGTGTTCGCACGTGAGTATGATTGCTACATTTTGATTTTTCAGACATTTTGCGTGACCATGATTCACTTTTGATAATGAGAATTTACCTTTCAGAAAGTCTCAAACATTAAATCGCTTACATAAAAACAATATTTTGCATTTATTTTAACATTTTTCTATCTATAAGTCTGAAAGATATTTCGCAAGTTTGTCATAGTAACGACTTTTCTCAGATTTTAGTTGTCCTGGTATGTTCTTAAACTTTAAACATCCAACTGGCATTCATATATTCCATCTTACATATTTTAAAAAAGTCTATTCAAAAGTGTTATTTTTAAATGTTTCTGGTTTCACTTTATAATTATAAAAATTTAGTTTTCGTTTTCAATTTGTGTTAGTATTTTTTATTTATTAATACCTTACATTGTAATTTTTAAGTTTCTCTTCCATATGTTGTTTGTACGGAAAACATTTGTGGCTGAATATCCTATATTAGATGTTTGTTTTTAGGTGTCATTTACCAATCTTCTTCTACGTGCCGTGTCCCCTCAGGGCGTAAGCGATCATGGTTCTTCCCAATTTCCTGTCCGCTGTAGCTCTTAATAAATTTTGTCTTTTTTCATTTCTCCTGAACCATGTTTCGCCATCCATTTACTCAAGGTCACTAAGTATGTTATGGATTGTTTTCTTCAGTTCATTTTGGCTCCAACCTGTCCTGTAATTGTCAGATTTTCCAAACCCTCTTTTTTACTTTTAAATACGCACTCTTTAAAATAAGAATGGGGCGACTATTTCAAATACGAGTGTCCACTGTAATAACATTTGAAATCGTAAAACTGTCGGACTAGAATTAAAATCCATTAATTCTGTAGAAATTATATATATATATATATATATATATATATATATATATAGGGTGCGGCTAGCTTTTGAGGACATACATTAATACTGCTTCCCACTAACTTCTAATGCTTTTATTATTCAGAAATCAAGAAAGGCAAACTTGATGATAACAAATGAAATGAAAAGGCATGCTGTGATTGTGGCATTAAAGGCAGATCATAGCGATTTGGATATTGCACGTTTCCTCAGAGTTGCAAGATCGTTTGTCCACAAGATACTAAAAGAGATAGAAGACGCTGACTGTCCCCCAATGTCTGTATGAAAACGTAAAAGACATTCTGCACATTCTGATAAAGTGAAGACATCCGAATTTATTCAGGATGTCAATCAATATGTTCAACTGCCAAAAAGCTGCATGTGTCTGGAAAACAAAACACACTTGTTTTACACAAAGTCTTAGAGTAAATGCTGCTGCTTACATTGAGGTTTTAGAAAGAATTGTCAAGCCCTGGATTGACAACATATGCAACGGCATGCTTTACATATTCCTGAAAGACTCGGCTTCATCCCACAAGGCTCTACGAACACAAGAATGGATGGCTGACCATTTGTACGGCCACATCACACCCAACGTTTGGCCTCCTAACTCTCCAGATATCAATCCACTAGACTATTATGTGTGGAGCGTTGTTGAGAAGGAGGTTAATAAACAGCCTCATAACACCAAAGACTCTCTTAAAGCTGCAATAATTCGAGTAATGTCTGACATAAATAAGGACAAATTAATCAGAACTTGCAGCCGATTTCGACCTCGTGTAGAGGCTGTTATTGATGCTAGTGGAGGTTTTATTGAATAAAATTAAATAATAGTTAGCTAAATTTCATGTTTACTTGTTTGTAATCAAATATAATTATATTCATTTGTTCAGCAAAGCTTTTACTAATCCATGAAATCTGTCCTCAGATACCAGCCGCACCCTGTATATATTGGGTGCATCTAGTCAGCAAATTTTTATTCAAATAAGTTTTGATAAAGATAACTGCCTACTATTTTAAATATTTTTAGCGGATTAGTTTCTGTATGTTGGTGCTGACGGCAGAAGATAAATTGGCCACAGTTCTTGTTAGATCTTGTTAAGTTTCCGATGTTTCGTCTGGCTTCAATTCTATATATATATCCATTGCTTCAAGTTTCTCCTTCATTTGTGCAGATATTGTCCAGCACTCACTGACATACAGGAGGACAGATATGACGTAACAGTTTAGTACTCGTTTTTTTGTTTTTATCGAAATTTTTCTATTTCTTAATACTCTGCTTATCTTTTGGAATTCACATTTGACTATTCCAATACGCCTCCAGATTGCCGTGTCATACATTCCTTCCTCTGTTACCACACTTCCCAGATATCTAATTTCCTCGACTTGGTTGCTATCTGCGATTCGCACTTTGGGCTGTCCCCCCTTTTGCTAACAACCATACATCCTGTCTTCTTAGAGTTGAGGTCTACTAGTTTCTTCTCGCATTCCTTCACTACCTTCTGTAGAAGGTTTTATAGTTTTCTTTCCGTGTCTGCTATCTGTTAGATTATTTTGTGTACTAGTGAGCAAACCCAAATGACTTGACTCACTTTATAGTTCCCTAATTGAAGGTTAACCAATCAGGAGACGTGAAATATTCAATCCGTCGTGTATAAAGGCGGCCATTTTGATTACTCTCTCCGAATATCCAGTACCAAACTGTCAGGAGAAAGAACAGAAGGAAGAACTACGCTCTGCTACTTTATCTGGCTATCCACTGCTAACCTGAACTACGCTTCCCTACTGTCTTTGAAATATTCACTGCCAACCTCTGGATTCTATACTCAAAGACTACCGTCATCATGAACAACACAATCTGTTGTCAGTATATCTAATGTTGTTAAGATTGTGGTCATCAATGATGAATCCTGGTAGGAATTCTAATTATCTCAGAATCACCTCGCTGTATAGATTGAATAAGTCCGGTGGGAAAACACACCCTTTTCTTTCACTCCTTTCTGTTTTTGCATATCTGCTGAACTCATTTTCCATCCATATGCAGGCAGTTTGCTGCCAGTATAGATTCTTGGTTATTCTAATATCTTTCACAAATATGTCAACGTTGGTGTTCTGTTCCAGCAGATCTTTGTGCCATACTTGAACGAACGCCATTGCTTAATCTGTGAAACACAGGTACACATGCTCTTGCATCTGGATTCCTCCTTTTGATAACATTCTGGGCATAGATATTGCGTTCCTTGTTCTTTGACGATTTCACATTGTTCCTGTCCTATTTGCCGCTTGATTCTGTTGTGTGTTGCATTCACATATAATTGCACACAACATTGGATTTATATAAGTGATGTAGTCTTAATGTTGTTAAAACAATTAATTTGTAATAGATAATGAATCACAAATGTATTACATATTGGCTTGATGTATCTATGAATTATAGTTTTAGAACTATTTCGTTTTATTTCTAGTTTATATCTGAAAGTGGTGTGTTGTTTTACTGTGTTCGGAATGTTTATAAGTGTAACTATGTTTTCGTCAATAAAATTTTATTTGTTTGTCGACTATATAATTTCGGAGTGCATTATTGATGAGTGTTTAATTTTACATGGTTCTTTGTAGAAATTTGTTTTATAGGAGGGGTTTAATTTAGCTCTGTTAATTATTTCTTTAGAACAATAATTAAATATCGATTAGGATATTGATTTTGTAGTTAAAAAGAGTGATTTCTAAAAGATTTCTGTTTGGTTTTTAGAGACAGTAAGATAACAGAATTTCGACTGTGATCATCAATTAGGAAGAGTATTCTTTTCAGATAAAGTTATAAACAACAATTAATACAAAATAATATTTACAAAATTATAAAAAGTACCTTTCTGAAACGAAACGAAGAATTGAGGCACAGAAAAATATTGTTAGAAACAGAGAAAATATTACGAAACTACAAATTTTCGAAAATTCAAAACTCAAAAGAAATTCAGCTTATGTGACAACATATTCAAAACTTAAAATAAGAAGTTATTCTAAAGATATAAACTATCAAACTGTAAAAACTAAAGCCAGTCGGAATATCGGATATTAAGCAACTAACACTAACTGCAGGCTGTTTCGTTACTGATTAAATACCAAGATACACTAAACTAATCCACTAACAAGAAAACTAATCATAATATATATATATATATATATATATATATATATATATATATATATATATATAGGAAATGGATTAAATTCGACAGATTTTATTTTTTTTAGCGTTTAATTTATTATTATTTATTATTTAATTTATTTTTTAACGTTTAAACAAAATAAGTTAAAAATAACACACACACACACGTGTGTGTGTGTGTGTGTGTGTGTGTGTGTGTGTGTGTGTGTGTTTATAAAACTTTAGATATAAGTAAAAGTTTATCTGTAAAAATATAACATGAATAAAGCACTATTTACATTATTCGGACTATCGTTCTCATCTTTGTTGCCATATTTATCACAACGTTTCGGCCGTTGTATGCTCCGGTCTTCTTTAGGTGGTTGAAATGAATAAAGGCAAAAGAAAAAATTGACAATATCAAAATATTTACAATTAATTACCAAACTATTAGGGATACAATCAGAACCCAAGTTGTCCATAACTTGGGGAAACTTGCAGAAATTTAGAAAATTTGAAATACGCGTCTATATATGCGATAAGGATATTATACACAACAATTTATCAAATGCATTAGTCATAAATAGAAATACAGTGTAACCCGGATATAAGAGAGTTGTCGTGACCGGATAAGAAGTATCTTATATCCGGGTTTCTCTTATATCCGGGTTTGGTATATTATACATACATTAACACAGGCTCTAATTTGGGACCAGATAAAATCTCTCTTATATCCGGGTTTCTCTTATATCCGGGTCTCTCATATCCTGGCTACACTGTATATTCTTAAATTTAAAAATACTGACAAAAAATACTGAAAAAACTAACTGTTTAGATACTTGAGGCAAAATAAAGTTCTTAACTTTGCTTTGATAAAGTTCATCAGAGGTCGAAAAGCGTCGGCTAAAATAAGTTTTCCTTGAGTCGTAATTCATATATTCATATATATACAGTGTAACCCGGATATAAGAGAGTTGTCGGGACCGAAGAAGAAGTCTCTTATATCCGGGTTTCTCTTATATTCGGGTTTGGTCTATTTTGTTTTATTAACACAGGCTCTAATTTGGGACCAGAGAAAATCTCTCTTAAATCCGGGTTTGTCTTATATCAGGGTCTTTTATATCCGGGTTACACTGTATATATATATATATATATATATATATATATATAGTCACAACAACTGATCTTGTAAAAAATGCCTTAGTAAAAGGAAAAGCCATTTTATGTCTATTAAGTTTATAGATCTTTTTTCTAGTCTGAGAATAGAGTTACGTAGATGTGGCTGCCATTGATGTATAAAAGAGATACAACTTATATTGGAACTACGCTTTCTACTCAAATGGGTCATCGTCAGGAATGGGAAGAAGAAAAGATAAGAAAAGAACGTGAAAGAACGTTGTTAGCATACCGCAGTGGATTTAGGTTTCAAATAAAAAATGACACTTTTAAAACAGTGCGCTACTGAAAATACGTTTGATTTTCTTTTCTTCTTTTTCTTATTTACCTTCTTGACGATGACGCCATCGAGTTGAAAGCTTGAACCAAGAAAAATATTAATAAGTTTAATAGTAAGAAAATATCTATTCTCTTTAATAAGATACACACATATGAAAACACATATGTACACATATATACATACATACATGTTATATATATGATTAAAACGAATGATGTTCCAAGTGTACTTTTTCTGTTACAGTTAATTTATAATATTAATGCTCTGTAAATTTACATTAAGCACTATTTTGTAAAAATAAAAGTATCTCTAAGAACACCGGATTATATATCTTATTGTTCTTTCTTTTTATATATATATGTTCATGCATTGTATATATGTGTTTACTTGGTTTTTCTTTTATGGATGTGTATATTTGTAAAAGGTCATGACCCGTACATTTAGAATCGTAGACGTCATCCAGACGTCATATACGGTCGGATTTAAATAGTTACAATGTTGTACACTAGACGATGTCATTTCCTACGAAAGACGAAAGGTAATTTAACTCGACAAAATACATTCCCTGCTTGTAAGTTAAAACAAATATATAAAAATAAAAATCTCTTTTATAAATCGTAAATAAACAGACCCTTTAAGAGACAAATGCAAAAATCTTTAGTTAATCAGTTGCATTTTATTTTATTTTATTTTGTTAGATCATTTATATGCTTAATTAATTTTGTTAGATTGATATGTTTTAATAATTTTGTTAGACTTCTACTGATTCGATGTGTTAATACACATCGAATGATGATTACATTTGTGCATCTTTTTTTTGTATATGTTTATGATGTACTATTTAAAATAAAGAATATTGCAATATTTTTGTATTGAGCCCACTTTTAAATAGAATGTTACGAACGTTGGAATTTGACTCTTTTCGTTTTCAATGATCTGACTGTCATTTATTAAGTCGAACTTGTAGTCAGATGTATTATGATGAACTACCAGAGTGTTTATATATATATATATATATATATATATATATATATATATATATATATATATATATATATATATATAAACGTGAACATTGAAGTCAACATTCACATTGTTTTCAGGCTAAACACAATCGTCAGGCGACTATTTATGTATACGGGTCATTGATGCATTGTAGGTAGTCGAATCTAACGGTTATTTTGGCGGGAGTGGTTTGTTTATTATTTACTTTATTAGTTTAATTTACTTTACTTGTTTTGGCTTATTTAATTTAATTTTTCTGTTTTCGTTTTTAAGTAACGTAGTAAAAATTTCTTTTCGTGCCTGCATTTTGAGATGAGTATTTAGTAGTTTTTTGATCTGGGAAGGTAATTACAGCTATTTTTTCTCCAAGCAGAGTTTGCAGTTATTGGATTGATTGTTGTAGGCTGATGCTTCTTTCCTTATTTTCCATGATATTTTTGGTGTGATTTGCTTTTGCTTTTTTATTTCCTAGATATACTTGGAAAGCATTGTGTTGTTCGCGTATTAACTATTAGTGTAAGTTGTTTTGTGCGCGTAGATTCTTTGTTTCCAGGGTTCTTCAGTTACTCCTACGTATATTTTTCTTCGTTATTTGATGATTTTACCGTGGCTTGGTATATTACATTGTTTTGTAAACAATTGCCGTTTAAGGGAAATCCGTTCTTTATTCTGTAGTTATGCCTTCGTGTTGTTTGTTGATAGTTTTCCTGCTGTGCTATTTTATTATTTGTGTCATATTCTCGGTGCAACTGTAGCTAATTGTTTCTGTGTTTTTGTTGAATATTTTGAGGAGAGTACTTGATTCGGAGAAGTGTTTGTGTAAAAGTTTGATGAATATTTTTCCTACATTTGTTTTTATGTTTTGTTGTGCGCTGGGTTGAACCATATGATCTTTCTCTTCCTGTTGGCATTTTTATACTCTGTGGTGTGTATGTGAGTGTTGCTAGGAATCCACTATTTTTAGGGCTGTTTCATAGTCTTTCTTAGCTTCGTTGAATGTGGCTTCATTGGAAGAGTTGTCGGAAAGCCTACGGTTAATTGATTTTGGTATCGGCTTGATTATAGATGATGGGTGATTGGAAGATGTGTGTATATACATGTTGGGATTGCTATGAATTAGTGTGTAATCAGAAGGGTTTTTGGTTTGTGATAATAAACGTGAAAAGCATGTTCTTCATATTAATCACAACAATTTTAGCGTAGACATACAATTGGAATAAATCTCAAAGGCAATATTGAACAAAGAAACAAAGGTAGCCGTGAATTCAATTAGAAACAAACATTGAATATTTATATACAAATAAATTATAATACAATTTTTGGAAAAGTTGTGTTTCAGTTGAAATACTTGAATGTTTCAAGAAAAGTTGAATTAAGTATTTTATGAACTCAAAGTTCATGAATGTTCCTTTGTTTAGGAAAAGTGTTCACGTAAAAATTTAAGGAAAATTTATCGAGAGATAAATTTTAAAGTAATGTAGTTGCGAGATTTTTTTGCTGAATTTTGTATGTTCTTGTTTTGGCAGAGTTATCCACCTTGGACTGTATTTTTTTTATATTAATGCTTAAGTAGTAGTTTCTGTTTAGTAGTGTAGATAACACTTTTCTAGAAACGTACAAAGATTTCAGAGAGAGAGAGAAAGAGGTTGAAGGTTGAGTCAGGTGTTGACGCGCGAAAAGTCCTTTAAGTCAAGATGTAGACACGCATGGATATCTGTAGAAATCTCTCTGAGAGTGAATTGCCGACTGGTGAATTGGACTGAGATTTGTCCTTTTATTTACTCTGCGAAAATTGGATCGGCTCCCAGCGCATTGGCGGCAAAAATATCCTGGAGGCGTCTCGAACAATAATAAGCGGAGTTTCGCAATGTGTGGTGTTGATTGGTCGAAACTAGCTCTTATGGAATATTCCACCTTTAAACGGGTTGAGTGGAAAAATACGGACGATTCTACATACAGTAGTTTATCATTGGGTTTTCTATATGTTTTTATGTGCCTTTTTTTAGGTTGAAGGCGACATCTAGAAAATCTACTTTGTTTAGGTTTGTTTTTATGTCTATGTCGAATTTCATATTTTTGAAAATTTTTATTATTGCTTTTCTAGTTCTGTATGGCGTCCGAGACAGGCATATATACAAAGATAAAAACAAAAGAAAGAATAAAAAATACAAGTAAAAACAAGCACAAAAAAATTGACTTAGAAAAGTGTCTGTGGGTGGATTACATTATGAAGGGAGAGAACAGAAAAAAAAACGAGTTAATATAAAGGCTTAGAGAAAGTAAGAAGATAGGAAAGATAAATGTAAAATAGAGCTAAAATAAAGTATAAATAAATTTCACAAAAGAAGGGGTTAAGATGGTGTCTATTTAAACAGTATCACCATCATATCATCATCATAATCATCATCATCATCATAATACTATTGATAATAATAAAAAATATATAATATACATATAAAAAACTGTATATATTATTATTATTATAATAAACATAAAAATAAAGGATGGAAACTTATGTCGACTGCAAAATATAATAGGGTCAGTTGAGCACCGTCTGTGAGAAAAAGAGCACCATGACGCTATTCACTACCCCAGAAATTTGGAAACGGTATGGTGTCAATATGAAGGCAGTGCTGAAGATTTGGATAGAGGTGGATTACTCTAATGGCTATCACAAAGGTGTTTTGAGTGATCACTAGTGATGGTGATTTTTTCCCTCCATTCATCTTCCCACAGAGCCTCAGGCTCAATCCAGAGGCCTATATCAAGTGCCTTGACGGCGTAATGCTGTCCTGGGTTAAGAGGGTGGCTGGTGGAAAACCCTATGTTTGATAACAGGACGAGGCACCATGCCACACAAAAAAGTGGACCCATTGATGGAGCCGCTTGATTATTATGTGTATGGCGCAGTTGAGCGAGTGACCAACAAAACTTCCTTGTAACACCAAAGAAGGCAAGGATTATGGCAGCATTCACCAACTTAAACAAGGAGACTGTCCAGAGGACATGCGGGGGATCCTGAAGTTGTCTGGAGGCCAATGGCGATTTTATTGAATAAGTTTACTCTTTAGTATTTCAAGATATTTTTGTATAATTTTGGTAAATATATCTGTTAAAATGAGATATCACTATTATTTTCATTTTTACGAAATTTAGACGACAATTCATCCATTGCTCCGTGTATATAGTTGCGAACGTAGGTACATATACTTCATATGATTATTACAAATTTCTGTGTGTAAATTCGAGATAGCGTAATGTACTCGTGTTTGTTGATTTTCTCTAAAGATTTTGGGGACTGTAATTAAGAATAACGGTTAAAACTTGTGTAATAGCATATAAATGTATTCACATTGTATATGCATGTCTTTTACCTACTTGTGCATTCACTCATCTTAGAATTCAAAATAAACAAAAAAGACATCCAATATTGACTACCAAATCAAGTGCCCTCCATCTTTTGCAAGAAGAGATTGCATTGTAAAATACGTTTTGTAACCAATTTTAGCAGAACGCTGTGAAGAATAATCAAAGCCTTTCTCTGCGACCAAAACATTTGCCCTTAAGTCATATTGGAAAGAATTGAAATTCTATTCATATATTTAGCTGTCTTAGACGATTGAACTGAAGCATTAGACAAAGGATTTCCCTAATTTTCAAATTTGTGTTCCTTTTTTCTTATTTTTTTTAGATATAGTATTTTGGTTTTCCCCTAAATTATATGACCTGAAGAGATATTGACAAATTCAATTTTGGTATGATTATTTTA
The DNA here is from genome assembly GCA_964036315.1 of Acanthosepion esculentum. NCBI lineage: Eukaryota > Metazoa > Mollusca > Cephalopoda > Sepiida > Sepiidae > Acanthosepion > Acanthosepion esculentum. The sequence continues at coordinate 34,365,088 of OZ038509.1, forward strand.
AAGTAACTGATTAAAATGCCCCCCCATGTTCAATAAAGTGATAAATTATAATGTTATTGCTATTTCTGTCTGCCACACATTCCTCTTACAAGCGTGTTTGCGCATCCGACATCTATCTATCTATCTATCTATCTATCTATCTATCTATGGTATGACCTCTTTTATACACACGTCCATGTACTTTTCTTTCGTAACCACACGCATGCACTCATACAAACCCGTATCTATCTATCTATCTATCTATCTATCTATCTATCTATCTATCTATCTATCTATCTATCTAAGGTATGACATTCTCTTTTATACGCACGTCCATGTGCTTTTCTTTCGTAACCACACACATGCACACACACAAACCGGAAATTTCTCTCTCTCTCTCTCTCTCTCTCTCTCTCTCTCTCTCTCTATCTATCTATCTATCTATCTATCTATCTATCTATCTACTTACCTACCTATCGGTCTAATGTATGACCTTCTCTTTTATACGCACGCCCATGTGCTTTCGTAACCACACACATGTACACACACAAACTGGATCTATCTATCTATCTATCTATCTATCTATCTATCTATCTATCTATCTATCTATCTATCTGTGGTATGACCTCTTTTATACACACGTCCATGTACTTTTCTTTCGTAACCACACGCATGCACTCATACAAACCCGTATCTATCTATCTATCTATCTATCTATCTATCTATTTCCGGTACGGCCTGGAATTTTACACATACGTATGAACTTTCTTTCATTACACACACACACACACACACACACACGCACACGCACACACACTCAGACACTCACTCACACACACGCGCACGCACACGCACACGCACACACACACACTCACTCAGACACTCACACACACACTCACTCACACACACACACACACACACACACACACACACACACACACACACACACACACACACACACACACACACACAGATATATATATTCTGCATATGTAATGTGATTGACCAGAAAGGCAGACAGGCAATTAAAGCAAAAAATCGGTCTGTCGTATAAGTACAAAAAAAATTATAAAATTGCTGTCTACTCTTATCGATTGATGGCTACTCCTTTCCTTATCGGCCACTTTTCTCTTCTGTGAACGGATTGCGTTTTTAGTCAATCCATATCTGTCTTTATAGTTTTTGTTACTTCACTCTCTTTGTGTTCCTCTCTTTGTGTTCCGCACTCTCTCCCTCTCTCTCTCTCTCTCTCTTTGTCTCTGTTAATATTGCTCAATTTCATTGGCTTGTGCCGTCTCACATTTCTTATCACTCAAATGGAAAATTTCCTATCTAACCACGTTTCTCAAATATTTAAGTCTACATCTTACACTTTAACTTTTTGTTGCATTTTTTATTTCCGTTACATTTTATCTGTCAATAAACGGTTGATTAGAGGTAGAATAAATCGAGAAAAGACATTTGGATCCCACGTCCGAAGCAACGAATGTTTGATTCAATCTATTCTGTTTCATCCAAATTATTCCAAACACTTCTACATCGTTTTTTTTTCTTTATATTTACTTGCAGAACAAGTCTAAAGGTGTGGAGGGCGATGGGGTTTGGTAGAAGAGTCTGTTGCATCCAGGATCGAAAGACTGTCAATCTAGAGAATCAGGTTCTGGTTTTTACTTAAACCCGAAACCTCTTCGCTGACACTGTATTTACTTGATCACCCACACAAGGTCGGTTTTTAACGTGGGGACCCGAGTGTCTTCACATTGGCCTCTGGTCTTAGCTGGTCATAGCTTGTCCAAGCTGGTCTAAGCTAGTCATATATGGTCATAGCCGGTCCAAGCTAGTCATAGTTGTGATACTCCCAGCGAAGGGATGGATCCTTGTGACCGCTAAGTATCAGAATGTGCATACCACTCAAGAGAGAGGTTTACACACTCCTTCGCTGACGCCGGTGTGAAATATGTCAGTATATCAGTTTTATTAGTGCAAGTGTCATTATAGTGGATATTCATATTTGAAATAGACGTCCCATTTTAATTTTTAATTGTTAAACAGTGTGTATTACACTATATTCGGACTAGTGTGCCTATTTTTGTTGTTGCTATTACAACGTTTCGGCTGTTGCACACCCCGGCTTTTATCAGGTGTATATCGATATGGGTCACCTACAGGAAATTCTGAACTGAACACTTTATTTAATCTACGGGGGTAGACTGTTCTCCTTCCACTGCCCATGTCTACTGTGTATTACGTCTATCGGTCTGCGCACTCGAAAAATCTTAATGAATAAAATATGCTCTGCGACAGGGATCGAACCTGTGTACTCATTGCAGGAGAAATCACCGTTTGATCCGGAGTGTTTTAACAATTCGCTACAAAGAGCGTCACAATTTAGTCAGGCTTTATTTTCCCTTTTAAGGAAAACACAATACCACATTCAGGTAATTTTCTCGAAAGCCCAAATCTGATCCGGTTCGTATCAGAAATGCAAATAAAACAATTTCTAAAGAATTAATGAAATATTTTTAATCCGATAATTTCCTTACTTCAAACGATATGGAGGATACTCGTAATTGAAACAGAAGCCCTATGTTTTTTTTTAAAACTGTGTCTATTACCTCTGTTGGTCAGCGCATTCCATAAATCTTAATAAAGAACAACCTGCGTCGTCCTTTGTAGGTTAAACCTCCGTTTGACACGGCGTGCCACTTGGCTACAGAAAGTCGCCTCATTTTTCTCTTTTATTTTTAAACGATATGCATTAAGTCTATCGGCCTCTACAAACGGGAAGCATTGTTTTTGTCTGTTATCCAGACAAATAATACTGTCTTCTATGTGCTATGTCTCTTTAGAACATGGGCTATCATGGCTCTCCACAACTTCTTATCCTTTCTAGCGCCTAGAAAATCGTTATCTCTTCTGTTATCCATTTAAAACGAGCTTCCTAGGTAGGTGATCATGGCTGTCCACAACTTCCTATCCTTTGTAGCTGTTACAACCTTTTTCTTTTTACTATCCTTTTAACTCCCCAAAAATCTGCTGTTAAAGTGAAGAGTTTTTAAAAATCCAGTATTAATTATAGGCATTTTTTCTTTATCATTTCACACCAAGAAAGGCAATAAAGCGACTAAGGCTGGAGGGGTTACTGAGTGTGAGAGAATATGATAAAACAAAACACTTTTAAGGGAAGAGAACAATAATAAAAAATGGAGTTAATTTGACAGAATTTAACGATTGACGTTGCATTTAAATTTTTGGGTATCAAAGTTGACTGGGAAGCAAGAAGCCGGAAGAGAGTTCCACAAGAGAGAAGTGCGAGAGAAGAAACTGTTAGCATAGAACTTACGGTTACATCTAAGCATTTCAACTGTAAAATGATGTGAACTTCCCAATAATCTAGTACTGCCGTTAAATTCATAAAATTTAGGTACCAAAGAAGAAAGTTCATCAGAACAATTATCATGACATTATTTATATAAACGACACAGGGAAGTTATGTTTTGATGTTGGGAATGTGACTGAAGCCGAGACTAGTAACATTGCAGATCCTTTGTATTCTTTCAAGAATCTCTAAATACATAGCGGAAGCACCAGACAAGATGTGGCAGTAATATTCAAGGCATGAACGAATGATAGACTTATAAATATGTAATATAGATTTAGTCGAGAAAAAATTGTTTTATAAAACTCTAATGACAGATGCTTATAAAACATCCCGTATAAAACATTTGGTTTTAGTTATAAGTTACTGTCTACCGATTCAAAAATGTGATGATAGGCGTGAAAATTGGAACCAATGTAACAATGCAAAGACTCAAACGAAGCTAACCTCCACTGGTGCAAGATCAGACCAAACGAGCTAGAACGGAGTGTTGCCTACCAATCATGTTAGCGGAAACAAACATCTGCAAACTTTGAAGAAACCAGGCGTTAAAAAATCACTACTCAAACGGGAATGGGCTACAGACAATTTTTGGCAGTAATCACTACCACTGACTTCCACAATGCCTACATATACAGATCTGTGCTTCCAGAATTGTCTTGCAGAGCTACATTCAGCTACTTAGAAATGGCAAAGAAAAAATCTACTTCGGACCCGAAAAATGAATGTCTAATATTAGAACTGTATGTAGAATATTTATTTTCAAGATGTATAGTTTAATTATATGCAGTTCAAAGAAAAATTTAGATGAAATAAGAAATAAGTGATTTCGTATAAAATACTTAAACTCTAATTTCTTCAGAAATTATTAAGGCATTTGCCCTTGCGCGTGTAGGTTGCGCTGGTTTCTCGTTTTTGAAACCATCAGTTTGAACCTGTTTACCTAGATTCTATCTCAAATATGGGACCTGGAAGAACATCTTACCATGCTTATCACGTAACGCACATAAATCCATTAAAAATGAGTTGAGAACGCAAGAAGTCTATTTCAAAATATATCCATAATCCTATTTTTTGATATGCCAAAATCATTATTATATGTCTTTCTATTGTAATACTATACGCATTTTGGTTTTACACTCACAAGGTTTCGACTAGAGTAAATTTCGGTAGAAAAGATATTCTACCTTAATATGCTAAACCATGCTGCGATGGATAAATTGTCGTATAAATTACGCAAAAATGAAAATAACATTGACATCTCATTTTAACAGATATATTTACCAAAATTACCTAAAATTATCGTAAAATTCTAAAGAATAAATTTATTCAATAAAATTGTATTGACTTCAACCACGGCCTACAGACGACTACGGATCTTTTGCAACTTTTCTGAACGATCTCCTTGTTTGTTTGTGAATGTTGCTATAATCCTTGCCTTCAGTTCATCTTTGGTGTTACAAGGAATTTTGTTGGTGTCTCGTTCAACTGCATCCCACACCTAATAATCAACGGGTTGCAGTCTTCGGAGTTAGGTGGCAGAATTTGTTTGACAGCCATGCCTTGGTTCTCCATCTTGTGTGGCATGGTGCAGAGTCCTTTTTCCAGACATACTGTATTCTAGCAGCCACCCTCTTCACCCGGTAAAAAACTCCTCAAGGCACTTGATGTAGGTCTCCGGGTGGGGTCTGAGTCCCTCACCACAAAATTTGGGAGCATTTTTCTTATCATAACGGTCAGAGTGAGTTTTCCCAGTTGCCGTACCTTCGTAATCGCTATTAGACTTATCTGACTCTTTCCGAATTTTCTGCATTGTCCTCATATTGACAGACAACCATTCTGAAATGCTCCTCTTTTCTCATAGACGATGTTCAACTGACCCTACTATATTGTGCCGTCGTTAAAATAAAAAAAAACAATGCGAAAATATTTATATTTATTTCACACGAGTAAAAATATAGACAAAAGAAATTTAAAATGCAACTAGAGTTTTTAAGAGTATTTATTTAGAGAAAATTTATCGGTTTCAAAGTTCAATGATTTTCTAAAGTTAAGTTGAAATGGAGACTTTTGCTATGCCATGATAAATCTCGCCTCATATATATATATATATATATATATATATATATATGTGTGTGTGTGTGTGTGTGTGTGTATGTGTGTGAGAGAGAGAGAGTGCATATATATATATATATATATATATATATATATATATATATATATATATATATATATATATATATATCTGTAATAACATCGATATTAACCAGGATAAGAAAAATAGTTTGAAATAATATAAGTATAGTATTTACATTAGTCGGACTATTGTCCTCATCTTTGTCGCCATATTTGTCACAACGTTTCGGCCGTTGTACGCTCAGGCTTTCTTCAGGTGGTTGGAATTTAGAACTGAACCCTTTATTCCGAGCACTGGGGTAGACTGTTCTAGTTTCACGAGCATGTTTAATGGATGTCAGTTATCAGTTATCTCCTGCTAACTTTCCCTCTGAAAGTTCTCCACTGCCTTAACCGGGTATTGAACTCACACTCTTTGGGTCTGTCACTGGATCTAACCAACACATTTATCCACTGTGCCTTGAGGACATCTGGGTATGAATTTCTGGGTATTATAAACCTAATGTTTTTCAGCAAACAGTTTTTACCAGTACCCATATTGCAATTTTGCTGTTATCAATTCATGTTTTTACCAGATCTCATATTGTAACTTTTTGTTATCATTGCTTTTCTCTGGCACTCCTTATTACTGGTTCCCATATTGTATTTATTTCTATGCTTGGCCGACTCAGGAGATTTTTGTGGCCTAGCATACAAACGTTATGACAAATATGGCGACAAAGATGAGGACAATAGTCCGACTAATGTAAATACTGTACATAATACCTCATCTCAGAAATATAGACAGACTCTAATATAAGTATATTAACAATTATACATCTCGGAAATGAGTGCTAATTTATGGCAAACTGTACAAACCTGCCATCATAACCAAATGTCAAAAACTATCTGGCATTGAATATAAAAGCTTTCAAAGCTCATAGAACTTCGTGACATCGGCATATAGTGTATACAGAAGTTGATGATATATGTCTGATTGTTATCTAGTGACCATAAATCAACGGATATCACAACAACGGTCAAACAATGGACACTTGATAATCGAAACGTTTACTCTATAACATCGATATCAACCAAGATTAGAAAAAATGCTTCAAAATAATATATTTACAATTACTTATCTCAGAAATGATATCCTAAATTTCTGCTTCAATGTCGGAATTATATAGAAGAGGAATTTTCATCATTATATGCCATTCTCCTCAGATTAATATCCCCATTATTTCAGCCACTTCAGGTGTCTCTCTTCTTATTGGGTAACTTCTGTGTAATTTTAAAACTGAACACTTTATTCAGTTCACGATGTGATATTGTTCTCAATTTGCCTTCTATGCTCAATGCAGCTTTTGTTTTCATTTGCCATTTTCTTTCAGAGTGTGGATGATCATTGCTCTCTATAACTTTCTATCTTTTGATCCGCTGAGTAACTTTTATCTCTTTAGCATAACTCTGTGTACTTGATCTGCCATCAATTCACTGCAAATCGTTAAATAGGTCACTCACTTTTCCCCAAAAATTTACTTATCTCCCAAGTTTAGTGGAGTGAGTAGCCATGTTCAAATGCAAAATAAGTAACAGAACTGTCCAATAAACAGACGTGACATAGATTTCAATAAGCAATAACAAGAAAAAGAAAAGAATAAGGCAAAGAAAATAATACAAAGCAAGCAAACAATATTTGCAAGTTAAATTTTCAGTAATAAGGCAAAGCAACAGTAATATGGCAAAAATTCACAAAATAAGAATTGGGTTTCGCACTGAAGAGGAAGTTGCGTTCTGACTTCAAGACGAGACAGACCGGCACTGAGTCAGATGAAGCCGAGAACAGGCCTATTTTATAGGCTAGGGAAAATCCCAGCAGGCATATGCCTATAAAATACGGAGATGAAAGTATTTTGCAGTCATTCCCAAAGGGATGGGAATCAACACAGTATCTGTTTTTCTTTTAGTTCCTATTTTCCTCAAATTGTTATAGAAAATGTACAAGGATAAGTTTGACTTGATGGGAAAAGCTATCTGATGAGAACTGTGTAAGCGACTAATTTTTACCATATAGACAAGTATATGAACAGACAAACATCTACGAGACTGCAACATAAAATCCGTTAAGATTTCAGTTTTAAAAGGTTAACAGTTCCGGCCAAAATGGTGTTAGCAAACAAAAATAAAAATAAATAACGTGTCTATTGTCAATTTCACTGTTCAAGTCGACTAAATAGTACATATGAAAGAGAAGGAAATGTCAACTTTATTTGAGAACTGATGAAGTTTTGAAACATGATGACAATTGTGCTATTCGCAATCGGGGTGAAAAATAATGGAGGAGCTGGAAATTATGGGTAACAGTAAGAATTATCCAATTGAAGATAATGTTGCAAGCAGAAATTCGGAAAAAAATACTTGAGATTTGAGGAGACTTGCTGTCTCTTGACATCTCGTGTAAGCCACTAGGTTTTAAGTGTGTCAACTCTCAGTAAGTGAATAACAACAACCAAACCTCTTACTTTTTGTTAAGTGTTTTGTCTATAAATGATGTAGGTGATCATGACTATCCATAGCTTTCTCTTTAATATCTGTAAACTATTGCATTGGCCTGACTATTCTTAAAGAAGACAGTGGAGTGCTTACTGTTGTTTTGAATTGAGAGTAAATTTTCTACTCTAGTTGCTAAACAAGGCTTCAGAACCAAATCTGTCCTGAACAGTAGCGATCCGACGGAAAATGGAGACAACTAAAAGAGCAACTCTCTTTTTTGAAAATCTAAACCTGATTTTCTTTCTGAAATGTGTTCACAGATAATCTTATCAATGAATATTTTCATCAAATATCAATACACCTTAATAAACTATTCTTTGTTCGTCATTCGATTCATTTTCATTTTGATGTGAATTATTTATTTTTCTCTTTGTCTCCGACAACTTTTTTGTCATATTAGCAATGACTAATTCAATATAGATTTAACCAATGGACGCTCTTCAGAAGGAAATCACAATATCGAGTGTTAATGAATTCTTTACAGAACGGATGGATGACATATATCGATTTCAGTAATCTGTCTGTCGATCTCATCAATCTGCCTATCTCAACCTAGCCATATCTATCTATCTATCTATCTATCTATCTATCTGTCTGTCTGTCTGTCTGTGTGTCTGTATGCATCTATATCTATGTGTTATCAATCACAGTTTGAACATTACTTTTAAACTTAAGGCCATATGACATTGAAAAATCGGATCTTTTAAGATCACCGAAGTTAAGCAACGTCGAACATGGTCTCTACTTTGATGGGTGATTGCCCGAGAATAACAGATGCTGTGAGATTGCATATGCTTGTAGTGTAACGGCTCAGAAATGTAAATCGGAAAATCGAGTTCCAATCACAGTTGGGTTCGTTATATTCGCTTACTCGCACATAACTTCGAGAAAAGTATGAATCTAATTCTTTCGCCCAGGTATGGGCTAATTAATAGGAATTGTATCAGTAAATCATTATTACCATCCCCAAATTCTTACAATCTGCAAAATGTAGATAAGCCGTAAAATAAAAAATTACTTTTACCACAAAATTTTGGCAGCAACATATATATATATATATATATATATATATATATATATATATATATATATATATATTTAAAGACATTTATATTATGTTTAACGTTCTTTTTATAGATACAAGTATTTAAGCAAATGCTCTGTTTTATAATAAAATTCATTCAGGCCGGTAAATGTTATTTAATACTGTTTATTATAAAACAGGGCATTTGCTTAAATACTTGTATCTATAAAAAGAACGTTAAACATAATATAAATGTCTTTAAATATATATATATATATATATATATATATATATATTTATATATATATGTACGCACATTTCATCGAATACGACAGACAAGGTGCTTTGATTTATTTTTTTGTACAATTTCTCATGTGATATTATTTTTTTCTTCGAAAATTATAAGATCACATGAGAAATTGTATAACACACTAAATAAAAGCACCCTGTCTGTCGTATTCAATGAAGTGTGCATGAAAGAAGGATTTCTGCCTAAACACACACACACACACACACACACACACACACACACACACACACACACATATATATATATATATATATATATATATATATATATATATATATATATATATGTCTGTGTGTGTGTTTAACTTCTAAAGATTAATGTATTCCGACATTATTTCTTATTACTTCAAACTTTTTATTATGGTTTCTCGGGTGCACAGACAGGTAGCCATAATACACACTTTATTTTTAAACATGGGGCCTTCATCTCAAGCAGTTGTATCCAATAAAAATAAGGTTTATATATTAAGGAATATATGTTTGTATGCATAGAATTGTTTATTTCGGCAGCATTCCCTCTCCAATACATGTTCTTTAAAAATGACTGACAGTGTACATATGCAACTTTTTTCTTTTTGTGATATTTTTGTATGCCAGTATTTTCTATGTTTACTCCTGACTGTTAAAATTATTGTCCGAACGTTTTTGGCTAATCTATGAGCCATTTTCAAGCGTTTCAGTTGCGATATTGTAAATGAAGCCTAGATCCTGATATTTTTCGAAAGCTGTATGTTTGAAATCGACTACTGTGACGTCATGTGTAACTGTTATTGAGAATAACGGTGACAAAAATAATGCGATTTATTTATTTTTATTATTGATAATTTATGTATTATTTTATTTTATTTATTTATATTTTTTATTTTATTAATATATGTCTACTTTAAATATATTACATGCATGTTGCGGTGAATGATATTTTATTTAATGTAGTCTAAATTAAAAAACAGACCTTCTAGATTAATTTAATCACACTAGTTTACACACACACACACACACACACACACACACACACACACACACACACACACATATATATATATATATATATATATATATATATATATATATATATATATATATATATATATATATATATATATATATATCATTATAGTAATTCACCGAGTCTAGAAGAATCCTCAGGAGAAAGCACTGGAAGCCCGTTTCGTCCACTACCAACATTCAAACACTTACCGTTTCGATACAACGCAACCATCATACCAACTGTACCAACGGGCCTCGTTGACGAAGAAGAAACTCATCCAAATATTCATAACCCAACGCATTGTGCCCCAAGAGCCACGTCTTTCGTTTTTCCCGAACCGCCCCATCGCAGAGCATTAGCTGGGTCAAGCAAGGATATACAAGTTGGGTTATGAATACTTGGATGAGTATCACCACGGAATTTGTGAGTTACGGTGCTATATCGAGTCTATTCAATTTCTTTGCGTAAATACCCAAAATTTTATACATATATATATATATATATATATATATATATATATATATATATATATATATATATATATATATATAGATATTGATGAAAACGATAATAATAAGTGAAAACTTGTAGGAGAAGTTTATACTATTGCTAATAATAATTGCCACAAGGAATACGTCGGAAAAATATGAAAGAATTTAAATAAAATATGAACAGAAACGCCTGTTTTGAGGGATTCATATACTTATTTTTGAGTTCGCATTGTGGGTGCAATCATAGGTACACCTTTTTAATCATAATTGTTAACGTCTTTTTCCAGATGCAACTTAGAAATGCATATTCACAGTATTTATCTATCACGTTTTCTTGCATAAACTTTATAAATAAGTAAGGATGTATACCTTACGTATTAGGAAGCATACAGATTGCATATATTCTTTCATCAATGACCGAAATCACTCGGCAAGTTGTCCATAGTTATAAGACGGAACTTGTACATTGTTTCGGGGTTTTTCTTATCCGAGGTTTGATGTATAGACAATTTGAGTAAAATGATTAGAATCAGTAAAAGACAAAGAGGACAAATGGAAAAGAACGTCTAAATTAAACGTAAAAATTATCGCAGAAGAATATACGCGGCGGGAAGCGAAAAATGATATAAAGTACAAAAGAACACAGGCACATCAGATCCATTTGGGAAGGGTTCAATTATTTCGCCGCGGACTCTCCTCGGGTAAGCAGAGAACATACGGTATCTATCAAAACTAATGAACACAATACACGCATGCTTGGGCTTACTGCGTCTGTGTAGATGTATGGGCATATGTATGTCAGATATGTGTTTATTTCTTTACAGGAAAGGATGTATTTTACTTGCAAACACATTAGCCGTTGGGGAGAGGGAAAGTTGTCTCCATGAAGCCAGTTCTTTAAATTTAAGTATGGTTAACCGACTGGTTTTGTGCTTCAACGTCGAATTTTAAAGAATATATTTCGATGTGTTATTCCATGTTCATCGAGCGGGACGTCAAATCCAGCTAATCTAGCTAACTACCATCGCCGTAAAATAGCTTCCCTGTGCCGTTTCTATAAGTATTTCCATGTTAATTGTTCGGATGAACATTCCGCTATGATGCCTAGACTTTATAAATTTAAGAACAGTAGTAGATTGACGGCAAGGTTTCATCATTTTACTGTTACTGTTAAATGTAACCGTAAGTTCTATGCTAACAATTTCTTCGATCGCATTTGTCGCTTGTGTAAGTCTTTTCCGGCTTCTTGCTTTCTAGCCAACTTTGATCTTCAAAAATTTAAATGCATTATCAATAGTTATCTTCTGTCTTTTTACTTCATATTCTTTTACGGTTTTCGTTCGTTAATAATGTTTTTTCTTTTCTTATATTCTTTTACATTCTGTAAATCCCTGTGTATTAGTGGCTTTATTGCCTTGCTTGGAGTGAAATGATTAAAAAATCTAACACAGCGTTCGAAAACTACTTTTCGTCACTTTATATCGGTAAACATAAAATGTAGACACGCTGAATTGAACTTTATTTTAATTCGGAACATGGCTCTCCACAGATGTCTTTCTTTCTAAGAATCGCCATTCATTCTTAGGAAAAGTTCCCGTTACGTTTTCTTTGGGTTGGAATTCAAAGTTTTCCATTTTTTTAGATAGTCTAGAGAGTCCAGTCTATGCTGCTATTTAGCACATAGCCGAAGGTGGAGAGATGGATTCATGCCTTTCCTTAGGATAATATGTGCAAACGTAAACGCTACAGTGTGGGTCAACATTTAAGCCTATACTTAACGTATCTGTAACTATATGCTTTGCTCTTCGTGCAAGTAGATTAATCAACTTTGACGCCGATAACCGCTACATCTTCATATTAAAATGCCCAGATCTACCAGTGAATTGAAATAAACTGGTCTATGGCATATACAAGCCCATACTTAACTTATCTGTAATTATATGCTTTTCTCTTCGGACACAAGCAGGCTAATCAACTTCTGCGCCGATAACCGCTATATCTTCACATTAAAATGCCTAGATCTACCAGCGAATCGAAATAAACTGGTCTATGACATACGTATGACTATACTTAACGTATCTGTAATTATATGCTTTGCTCTTCGCTGTCGTGGTCGGCGGAACTTGTTGTCGAGTATTGTGGTACTGATCGACATTTCCTTCTGTGTGAAATAAGCTCTAAGTTGGAACTAAAGAGACCCCCGCAGCCAACGCATGGTAGGGTAAGACGGTTCAGGAGATAGTGAGATCTGGCTTTTCTTTGGGCTCTCTAACGTCTCTTTCTATTTGCCTTTTGGCGTTTTCGAAGAATGTTGATATTTCGTGAACAGCTTTTCCCCAATAGGTTCTTTAAACGTAAGAAGAAAAGCCTTTGAACGTGAAAGCCTTGGCTGTGAATTATGTGAGGTGGACCAAGGGTCGCCACTCCTGGCACACACACTTCAGTTGACACCATCGATTGCGGTAAACCAGGGCTTGGTAGGTAGGTTCATGATGATAACTTGCATTGGGCTGCCGCCTTGTACTCGTACATAGAACGCTGTCCGGGCGTCGGATCGTACTAAGTCTAGTCCCTTCCCTAAATCCTTACCGCCATGGTGACCCTAGCAGGAGATGGAGCTCCCGACGACATTGCATTCAGTTTCCTCGTGACGCACAAGCCCATCCATCATACACATTATATACGTATTTTAGAAGCTCAAATTAAAATAATTAACTGATTTTTAAGTATATAAAAGGTTAGGTAAACAAAACACTAGAAAGCAAGACAAATTACAAAGTAGTTGGAATTCTAGAAAGAAAAGAAACAAAAATGGAAATATTTATATATCGGAATTTAAGCACAAAATATACTTAGAGAAGAAGTCATTAGTTAACATACAATAAAATCATTTATACTATGTTTTTGACAGTATTAACAACTCAACTATCAATTGAGAAAAATAAACGAGTGTAGAAATTGCAAAGTAGATAAATATAAATTCAGGTAAGCAAAAACAGGAAGTAAAAATAAGGGAAAGGATCGTCATTAAAACAAATAAATACTAATACAAAAATTGCTGTGGTAAAAGTTAAAAGAAATTTATTTATTATTATTTAAACACTACATATATAACTTCAAATAAATATAATAATCTACTAAAGTACTCAATATCAGAGATAGAGCCTGTGTAAATATAAAAGTGAACATAAAAGTCAACAATTAGAGGCGACAGTCTTTTTCGTGCTAGATGCAATCGTCAGGCCTGACGATTGCATCTAGCATGAAACAGACTTTTGACTTCTATGTTCACTTTTATATTTATTATATATATATATATATATATATATATATATATATATATATATATATATATATATATATATATATATTATAGGCGACAGTCTGTTTCATGCTAGTGCAATCGTCAGTCGGCTGACGATTGCACTAGCATGAAACAGACTGTCGCCTCTAAGTGCTGACTTCCATGTCCACTTTTATAATTACACACGCTCTATCTCTGATATTGAGCACTTTATCCCATAAATATAGCACACTTTAAGACTATATATATATATATATATATATATATATATATATATATATATATATAATTAAATATATAATACTTGCAAAGTATATTAAATTATTATATTGCGTTTAGCAATATTTACATTCTTCAGTTAAACTTGAAATCCGTAATTTTTTTTACCTTCATCCAAACGCATCATCTTTCCTTGACTTCAAAACCTACAAGCATACTAATCATGATTCTTGATACAACGACCTCCTTCTGTCGTCCGACTTGTTAACCGACTTGGAATTTCAAACCGAAACCATCATTCAATCCACTGGGATAGATTCTTTCATTGCGCTATTCATATTTAGAGTTATTTCATATGACAATGTAGAATGAATAAGTGCTAAACACTTCTAATACTTCGGTGTATGGATCAATTATGACCAATTCATTATAGGAGATGAGGAAATTGAGCATTGAATAGGCTAATCTGGATGCAGTTTTGTCCAACAATTCAAGACACTACAAAATCAGAACATTCACATCTTTGTTTTAAATGGTCAGATATACGGCCCGTCTGAAGTTATTATGCAAATCACATAAACCTCAATAACTCGAATTTGCTTTGAAAAACTTTTGTCAAATTTAAAACGAGTAATGAAGACGTCAAAACAAAAGAAAGAGTTGATTCATTTTTAGGTACTTTCAACATGTTGTATTTAAGTTATTGGATTTATTATAAAAACTAACGTCTGAAGTCATGCAAAATGAGAAAATCACTTTTTGCAAGATAATGGAATCATCAACAACTGATCAACAGCTATAATGGACAAATAACAAGCATATATGATATGTCTTTGAAGAATTTACTTCTTAATATTGTTACCCATTTGTGTCAATAGCAGCCAGCAAACTAGCAATACTTTGCAATTGTAGTGAAGGTATTAAGTTGAAGCCATAAAATTGTGTTCAAAATGTATAGATTTCAGCATTAATTTACCCATAGACGTTGGTATGTTGCTAAAGCAAATCATTTATCAAAACTCAAAGATAAGCTTCTACGAGTGGGTCCACATTAAAGATGAGTGATTTTTTTTCTACCATGTAAATGAAAGGTCTCACAGCAACTCGGAAACTAGATAAGCAGCCACAGCGAATGGATGAACAACTTTGTCTTATCCACCTTATAGTCGTGAATTGGACCCCTCTTGGCCTCGTGGAGGAGGCAGTCAAAATGCAATTGTTCTCTCATGATGATGAGGAGAAATCCGTAGTTAAAAATATAGCAAATTCGTATTCAACTGCAGAATTCTACGATTGAGAAGGAACAATATAATGTTGAAACTTTTTTCCTCATTTTGTACGTTTCTATTTTTAAATCCTTTTTAATTACAGAAGAAGAGTCGTTCATTTTTGTGTGACACTCGACTATATTCATCGGTTTGCCTCGATAAATTTAATCATGATTCAAATATATAATTTATATTTCGTAAGAAGTAGAACCACGCAATATATCTCCTTATTACTGATGAACATTGGAAACAGTAGAACTCTGATACGGATCTATAATTCTATTTTCTGCGCAAGGTTATAACTGTTGATAAATTTGATTACACATAGGAACTATACATTGATTACAGGAAATACTTCATCAGTCACCAGAAGGGGTTGGCAAAATCCACTTAAGAAAATTAAGTTCTACAAAGAATATTTATCACGTATCGAAAAACGGAAAATCAATAAATACAGACAAATGAAATATAGACAAAACGAAAAGTCAATACAGACAAATGAAAACCTGACAGTGTTGGAGTATTGCCCCATAACGATAACACTGGTTTACAAAGAAATGTAGGCAAGCATAAATTAAGTGCTCCAGCCTAAATTTGGGTACTGATTTCATATATGAAATCTGTTTTCACTCATCACATATAGTTTTTTTTAGTTATACATATATACATATGTGTAAATGTTCTCAGGTAGAGTGAATCTGTATAGGAGACAAATGAATAAAAAGAGACAAGAAGAAAAACTGTTAAAATTTTCAACAACCACAAATATGTCGAACAATTAAAAGAAAACGGCTAAATCCATCAACTCATGTTTTTGAAGATGTACACTACATACATCCATCACATTCCATAAGAATCTAATCACAATAATCTAAACAATATTCTTTTATAAAAAAAGTCTTGAATATTAGTCGCTCACTTGACTTTTTGCCAGACTTAGAATTATGACATTTTGTATCCTGCACATGCTTTGGCAAAACCTTTCAACCGCATGATGAACATTCATGAACGTTCTCACATTTTAAAGCCTTGATAAACCAATGGAATCCTCGCCTTTGTATACAAACACGTGCAACAAAATAAATCCTACATTGCCTTGATAAAGTACATCATGTTACAATTTTTGTGTACCACTGTATACTAGTGAGCAAACCCAAATGACTTGACTCACTTTATAGTTCCCCAAAAGAAGGTTAACCAATCAGGAGACGTGAAATATTCAATCCGTCGTGTATAAAGGCGACCATTTTGGTTTCTCTCTCCGAATAACCAGTTCCAACCTGTCAGATGATCAGAGGTCCGTAGATCGGAACTACACTCTGCTACTTTATCGGGCTATCCACTGCTAGCCTGAACTACGCTTCCCTACTGTCTTCGAAATATTCACTGCCAACCTCTGGATTCTATACTCAAAGACTACTGTCATCATGAACAACACCTCAGAGGACGAATTACGTCGGCTAAGAAAAGTTTTCCTCTTGTCTCTTTTATTCATATATACATATATATATAAAGTGTATACATGTACATGCATTTAACATTTTGGACATTGTGTTGTTTTCTAATTTTAGGAATTGTATTCTTTTTTAAAGAAAAATGACATCATGGCCACTTTTGGCGGAATAGATTTCATTCTGGCTAAATTAAATCCTCTTTAAATTCAAATGACGGGTACGCATGGGCGTAAGTATATATACATGATCAATGTTTATGATGTTTTTCATATTTTTTGTGAATGGCTATAGCTTCAATCACTTAAAAAGCCGAGGATGCATCAACAAGGAAAATTCCTCTTGTTACGTGCGTGAGGAATTCCCGACAGTTGCATAGCTGTGAACAATTACTCCTCTCCTAAAAACTGCTTACTTTCATTATTTTGATTCTAAAATTGTAGAACAGCATAAATCCTGAGTTCCACACATCTGTGGTAAAACCTGTTACAATGGACTAGCGTAGTTTCATGACAAGAAAGCAGCCTTAACGTTGCTGGTCCGAATGTCTAGAGAGAGTAATGAAGCCGTGCAGCTGATTGTTATTTTTTCCTAAGAAATACAACTAGTTTCAATGCTTAAAAAAAAATCAAATATTCCAAGCTTCCTTCAGCTATGAGACCTGTTCCACTGTAGCCGGTCTTTTCTGAATACAATGTCCCTTTTTATTCAGTAGAAGGAAGACCTGAATGACCTTGTCTATGATTTGTATCTATCTAGTAATTTTTCAAGTGTGGCTTAGATGTAGCACAAGGCCGAAAGTATGGGGTAACCAGTGAGTATCTAACTCATTATTCAGTCGTAAATGTTCTAGCAGGACAAGCTTGCTAATCATTACACCGCCTCGATGTGCCCTAGATTTGTACCTATCTAGGCAGCACTCAGAGCTCCTGGCATCACGGCTTAAGCAGTGAAATCTGATCATGGCAGATGTAAGGATAGCCAGTTACAGGGCACAAAACAAGAACTTCACCTCATTCTTCGGCATGGAAAACAGGTTGTGGTGCTTCAGAGATTATCTTAAATGGACTGAGAGTATGGAAAGCATTTAAGTCAGTCTGCCATGGCTTCCTTGGTAATACACAGATCTCAGATTACCAAGAAGTGAGTATATGGTATGACGAATGTTACTCAAAATTCACTTTCTTTATTCCCACATTTAAATTCTTCCCTGTGAACATCAGAGCAGTAAGTGAGAAAGGTTCCACCAAAATGGAAGGAAACTACCAAGGCCAGTGGCACTCCAGCATGACGGGGTACTTCTACTGGATGCTCCTACGCGACATACCGAATGCAAAGTATATGAAAAATAAACTCAATTCTGACTGTTCTGACTTAGCATGGTGCATGCAATATCAAGTGAGAAGCTTTCTCGTTTTGACGTCGATTTGTTTAATGTCAGCTATAGTCTAGTTAATGATGTTGAACATGTATTGCACCACGGAGATAGCCAAGTGTTTATGGTTGATATTCTGTATTGTGAATTCAACTCGCTATTCAACACCAGACGCATACGACAGCAGCATTCTTTTCTTAATTTTTCTTTCATTTGGGTATGCTTTATTCCATCCCCTTCACTGATTCTTAGATATTTATAGGTTTCTTCTTGTTCCAGTTCCCTAATCTTTGTGATAAAATCTAGATCTATTGAGTGTGTTACTGAAATTCTCTGTTTCTTGAATGTTACTTTTACACATTTATCTAATCCGAAACTCATACATATATCATCACTGAAACATTTTACAGTATTGAGGATAGCCTTCAGATCATTGTCGTCTTTGGAAAAGAGTTTGAGATCATCCCTGTGGAGTAGGTGATTAAATACGTTCTTGTTTAGCTACTATTGTTTAGTTCATGAGAAATGGGGATTAAGGACAGATAAAACAGAAGGGGTGGCACAGTCTCCTTGAAAGATTCCTCGTCGGATATTCAGGCGCCTGGAGTTGGCAGCGCATTTGGTATTTTTGGGTATTAATGTTGTTTTCCACAATCTCATTTAAGAAAATTTACTATCACTGAGGAGAATTTGTACATTTCCAAAGCCTGAATTGATGACCAATGGTAAAACCAAAAATTGGGTATCGTGTCACATCCTGGGGCTTTCAATTTTTGGGATTTCATTAGAGCTTACCTAACATTATTCTTGGTTATATTTTTCCATACTTTTTGTTGTTGTTGTTGTTGTTGTTGTTGTTGTTGTTCTTCTTCTTCTTCTTCTTCTTCTTCTTCTTCTTCTTCTTCTTCTTCTTATTATTATTATTATTATTATTATTATTATTATTATTTACAATCTATTTGATCGGTAGTCTGATACAATCCTTTACCATTTGCGTGTGGTGTAATGTACACTTGCACGGAATGGAAAATCAAAACCGAACTTGTTGCATTATCTTACGCGCAAATACTCATGGGAAATGTATGAATCCTCTTTTTCTCCTCAATCTATGCGTGAAATAGCAGTGTAGACTGGGCCCTCTTGATATGATTGGTAACCAGTCTAGGAAAAGATAACTCTGAATTCCAAAGAGTAAATGGCGCTGACGCTGCGATAAATAAAAATAACTTAAATAAGATCTCTATTATATTTTATCCAAAGTGCTTCATCAAAAAAAAAAAAAAGAAAAAAAAAGCAACCCATTGAACAACAGTTGTGTAAAGAGCCATGTAGTGGTTTATGCGTTCATTCAATTGTTTTTGTTAAAATCCTTTAACAAGTTTTTTACCTGAGACCTGAGATAAAGGAAGGGTTTTCTTAGGAACCAGGTTAAAAAAAAAAACAGTCACAGGTAAAAAAGAAACAAGACATGGTTAGTGGACAAAATCTAAGCGGACAAAGTCCTAGCCAATTATTCCAAAAGTAGGCAAAAACCCAGTCTCATAAATAAATTGAAAAGTTAAGGAACATTTCATTCGAATTGTAATGTCAAATTTACGTTCTTCACGTAAAGTTGGATCTTATGGGACTTTAGGTTTCCTTAATTATGAAATATATCGAATATGTATCCGTACAATTGTTAGAAAACGTTTTGTACGGTTTAATTTATCTTCGTATAATATCATCGTGGTTTGTTTGGCGCAAACATTCTTCTTAAGGCTTTCTTCACATAAATGGGATATCAGGATTCCTCAACTATAAAATATATCGAATATGCGATATTGGCAATATTAGAAAACGTTTTTTTAGAGGTTGGATTGATTTACTATGAATTTTTGTTTCAAACAGAGCGGACCCATAAACTCGTTAAGTACCCGATAGAAATATTACCGGCCACTACAAATTAATTGTGACTTTTTTCTAGCCAGAGTTGTGACTTTTTCCTGTGACTTTATTACCGGCCACGACAGTTTCACACAGTAATATTTTTTTAATCGTTAATAAACTGAACGACCGTGGATCTTGTTAATATTTTTATCTGTTTCATTTTTGATCATTCTCACGGCGCCAATTCTTCTCGGTCGTATAACAGTAGTTTTAAGGTGACACATTTTTTCGGTTCCAATTTCAAGATATTTTTTGCCATATTCTTTAACATATATTTCTTCTGAAGGCGCTGCCATAACACTGAGAAGGAATTTTTTCTTTGTAGCATTTATTAATCACAATGACACGTCTATTATTTTTGTTTATATGTCTGTCAGTACGAAGACCCAATAAAATGACTATTTCAAGCTGATATTCATAATTCACAGTTATTATATATTAATACGCTTGTCACGTTTGTTGCAGTGGCAAAGCGAAAGAGAGGAGCACATAGAGAGTTCAACAGAAAGAGCGAGAAAGACGTAGAAAAACAAAAAAGAGAGTGTGACCCAGAGAGATTGGAAGGGGGTCATCAAAGATAAAGGCATTTGTTTGTAATGTGGTGTTGAATCATATTACGTAACCGAACGATTGACAACAAATGTTGTCGCTTAAATGCAAATGACCTTTCGAAATTAAAATCTTCCTTTTATTTGCTTATTCTTATCTTCGTAAATACTCTTTTCATTTCATACATGTATATTTCATTGTAGCATAATTTGTCCGTTCCATAAAATTCAGCTTTCATCGGACGGTTGTGATCGACTTTAATTCACCGTGTGTTTTTGTTTTTATTATTTTAAATAAACTAATGCTTTCTCCATCATAGCGGCTGGCAGAGGATAGAAAAAAAAATTGTTTATAGTTACGTTGTTCTGGAATTGTCATCATTGGCCGACTGAACTTGCTTTGTTTCAATTATTGTTTCCCTTAGATTGAACTTACCATTTCTTTTTATACTATAATGTATTTCAGTGTTATCCAATAAATCTTTCGTTAAATCTAAAACTTTCAACACTGTTTTCCTTATCGCTGATTTAAAAAAAAATCATTTTACTGTATGACATAAAAAAGCAATCAAGTGTGTGATTTTTATGTAGTAAGAGTTGAAATTAATAGCAGCCGTTATTCACGTTTAACTGTTGTTTGAATTAGTTAAGACTTTAAGGAAGATATTTTATTATCTGGGCTCACAGAAGTTTGTGTTGCTTGTAGTTGATGATTTAAGAGATGTTCAATGTTCGTACTTACGTATGTGTGTGCGTGTGTGTGTATGTGTCATAGCGTCTTTATAGCGTTTCCCCTTAAAGGGACAAACGCGACCTTTCCACAGAACTACCTTGCTGTGCGTCTGAGAAGACAGGAAAGATAAAAAAATTGAAGATGTTGCTTGGTATTTATAATGTTGAATGTCACGTGATAGGCTCGAAACACATAGACAGATTTTTGGCTGAATTGTATTTTCGTTCAGGTCAGAATCTAGGACAAATATAATTCGGACGTAGTTGAAAACATGATGTTAGTATTAATTGACCAATCAGGTATCAGAGAAATATCAAGGCTCTGCAATCCACTCTTTGCACAAAAGTTATTTTCAGCTATTTGAAATGATGTAGAATTAGAATTATACAACATCATCGACTTTAATATAGCGTGTTTTTTTTTAATAATTCTTAAAATATATTCTAAATAAAATTTAGATTATCTTAAAAAATAAAACGCAAATAGTACGTATATATCCGTAAACCACAACTGAACTTAATTTTCTGGGTCACATGTCCATAAGATATGAGTAATCAATCCAAAATTAGGACACTTACGTGTGGATGTGTTAAACATCTAAACTACAATATTTGTACGAAAATGAAATATAACTGAAATTGAATAGAGTATTTAAAAGTATTCATGGGCAAAATAAAAATAAAAATAAAAATCTGTATATTACTTCGATTTTTACGCTTGGTCGAGAGGCAAAGAGAGAGAGAGAGAGAGAGAGAGAGAGGCCTAGAGAGTAAAACAGAAAGAGTGCTGCACAGAGACGGATTAGATCAGGTCATCTTAGATAATGTCGTGAGGAGTTTAATCCTGTTTCGTGACCTAACAATGTGTTCAGTATTTCTGAAAGGGATTTTTAAATGAATGTCACTTTTCTATAACTATATCTGGGAATGGACATGGGTTGAGGCGTAAAGAGGTCAGCATTAAAAAAATGATTCGTAAATATTTGTGATTTACACGAGTCCTGTTACTGATTATTATTATAAATGTTCGTGATTATTTTTAGCTGTTTATTCCTTTAATTCAATCAGTCAGTCAAGTGCCATATGTGATACCACGCTTGAGCAATCAGATTTCTTTCCATTCATGACTGACTAGGCAGATTTTCCCGCAGGAGGTTCCTATTTATTTCTGTGGTAGACTGGTTACCAACCAAGGCTACAGTATCCAGTCCCTCCTGCTATTCAACCCAAATTTAGGAAATTTCGGTAATTTTGACAAGGTAGGAAAATTCAGAAACTATGAAATAAAAGTCGACTGAAAATTTATTTTAGGGCTGTTCTGGAGTGAGGATTTGGGTGCTAGGACCCCTCTCCAACTTTTTAAATAAGTGACAATCGTGGGGTCCAGATAAAACCTCACTACAACAATACCTGTGCCTTTCTTTCCGGAGTGGTGGTGGTGGGGGCTACCCTCTATAAGTTTAAATAAGTATTAACTAAAAAATGAATGGGTCCAGTCCAGAGAAAACTTCATTGCAACAATACCATGGCCGTACTTTCTGGATTGGGGGATGGGGGTTAGGGGGCTAAGCCCCCTCCCCGCCAATATTTTAAAATAATTTTTTTAATAAGTATTTAATTACTATACTGAATTATTTTCATGCAAATAAAATCGATTCATCTAAGTTAAAATTAAGTTCTTGTATCTTCTTACCAAATTATTTCAATGAAAAGTAGTAAATAAATTAAGTTTTAGATAGTTATTTATTTTTAAAAATGCAAAAATTATATAGCCTCATTTCTATTTCAAAAATATAGGGGAGGGGTATTAGCAAATAATCACTATTAATCAGATAAAAATAATGACTGAAAAAAAAATGTTCGATGAAATTGATGCTAATTGTCGTCAACTATAATTAGAAGTATTCACTACTATTTCTCTAGTATTTTCGTCTCCAAGGTCAAGATCTACCAGTTTGTCCATCTCGCAACCGGATAAGACACAAGGGCGATGTTTAAAGTGGGTATTTAAGCCGCGCCGTACAAAAATTCGCAATTCCCCTCGGCACTCCCTCCGGCGCCGGGCAATAATCCTAGCCACCTCCCGAGAGTGAGGTACTGCCTGAGGAGAAAGTCCCCTGGAGTTAGGGCTAATATTCAAAGAATACCAATCCCAACCAAGGTCAAGATTAGTTTTAACCTCCAGCTGTATCAACTGTTATTATATACGGTAGAGATTTGCATATGAATACAACACTAATAATATAGAATAATTGAATATATTTTCTTTTCATAAAACACCCGTTTTTTCACTACCGTTTTACCTCACTGTGGCGCTATTTGATTCGCCCAAATATTTCTCGACTTCTTTTCCTAGTAGTTATTTTTATATTCTCCCAGCTTATCACAAGAAAATCGAATATCGAATATCTGCAACGTGGTAAGGGGACGCTTTCTTAAACGTCAAAATTCAACATCCTGGTTTTTACCTACAAACGTCTTACGGGCATATCACGTTGAAATACTGTTTCTCGTCCGATCACTGAAGTTAAGCAACATCGATCTTGGTCAGTATATATATGGGTAAACGCTTGGGAGTTCCAATCCCTGGTTCGTTATATTCCATTACACGCAAATATCATTGGGTAAGATATTAATAATTCGTTCCTCCAGTTATGGATTAAATAATAAAATCTGTATAAATAATATCATTATTATCTCAAAAAATATTTTTCTGGCTTTAAATAACCTTTAAAAGATTGATAAGTCATAATAAAAACCATGATCACCAGTAAAGAATAGCTCGGCCACTTTAGGAATGTGATAAAGGAAGACAATGGAATAAAAATCATGAAGCAACTATAAGGGCACATCTTTTCTTTAATAAATTTACCGAATACGACAGCTGGCCGACCATGCGAGAATACCAGAATAGAATCAGTTGTTGTATTCTGCTATTCTCGCATGTCCTTTAGTCTCCGAACTGGTGCGTCTACTTACATTTATATCTTCGTCAGCCTATGAATTTTTCAGCCGACCCTCGTATTATAAAATTTTTATTTTACTATTTTAAAAATGTTAGACTTGTATAAATGTTTAATAGTTTAGGTTGTTTTTTATAATATACGTTTTTAGAGAAGTGTATTTTTAGTAAGGCCAGACAGTTTGTGTAAAAATTGTTAGATTTTTATGACCTTTTTCGGCTCAGTAGTTGAAACCCGTCAAAATTTGTGAAGTATCCATCTCCAGTTCATGGAAAATTATTTTTTCGTATATACTGACGAATGAGACGTGGTGTCAAGCTCTACAAACATCCCGAATATTGGGGCAGGTAAGTGAGCCTAATTTTTATAATAAGTAGAGCTCAGGCCAGTAGAGGCGATGAGAAGACTTTTGACAGCAAGGAGACAAAGCAAGTTGTCAACATCAGTGAAGGAATCAGTTACCGGCCAGCCACAGAGAGACCAAAAGTTCAAGTGAAAATTCTCTTGTGGTTGAATAACCAAGAACGAAAATAATTCTATGGAATTTTTCAAGCACGAACTTTGTATAGTTAAAAGGAACTTTTTAAAAAAATACTGTATGTCCCAGAGACGCTCGTTGGGTAAGTCAAAGTAGGTCTTTTCGTTTTTCGCAAAGGTTGTTGCACATTTATTTTTTTACTACCTTGTATTGTTTTCTCTTTTTGTTATTTCCAAAATCCTTGTCTTCTCACAAACTGTAATTTGCTTCCATATCTACTGGTAATCTTTCTATCAGAAATTGTAATCCTGCCTTAATAGGTGCACAAAAGGAAATTTTTGTGCAAAATTTGTATTTGTATCGTTTTTTAATTGTGTAAATGAATGTGTTTTTCCTTTTAGAATTTTACACAGAAGTTGTCTTGTTTTGTAATTTCTACTAAGTTTTTGTGTCTGGCCCAAGAACTTAGATGTGGTAGAGAATAACATTTTTACAGTATATCTATCTATCTATCTATCTATCTATCTATCTATCTATCTATCTATCTATCTATCTATCTGTCTGTCTATTTATCTATCTGTCTATCTATCTATCTGTCTATCTATCTATCTATCTATCTATCTATCTATTTATCTATCTATCTATCTGTTTGTCTATTTATCTATCTATCTGTCTGTCTATTTATCTATCTATCTGTTTATCTATCTGTCTGTCTATTTATCTATCTATCTGTCTATCTATCTGTATGTCTATTTATCTATCTATCTGTCTGTATATTTATCTATCTATCTGTTTATCTATCTGTCTGTCTATTTATCTATCTATCTGTCTATCTATCTATCTATCTATTTATCTATCTATCTGTTTATCTATCTGTCTGTCTATTTATCTATCTATCTGTCTATCTATCTATCTATCTATCTATCTATCTATCTATCTACATACACACACACACACATATGCGTATGTGTGGGGGGATTTTTTAAATTGCTTTTTTAATCAAATGTTATGTTTTATTACTATAAATGTTATTTTTATGGGGTACATGAGTTTCAGTTGTTATGATAGATTTTTATGAAATATATAATATTATAATGACGATGATTGATGATTTGTATGGTTGTTCGATAATTTGATATCATAGAAAAGATAACATTTTCTATGTTAAACCTCGTTTTTCAAATACCAGAACATTTTATTTTTTTTAATTTCAAGTTGTTGATAAACAGGTTTTCTGTAACTTATAAACAGTTTGGTTTGAAAATAATTCTAAAAGACTATGGTCACGTTACAAAAATCTCTATAAATTGTATGCCAAGCTTATAATCTGAGCTGAAGTTATGCTGTTTAAATATTTCCATATATTTGGAGTATTTTTAGGAGGACTTGCTTTGCCCATTAATGACAAATATAAGAACAAGTTTGGTCAAACCTGTCGCAGTAGGCCAATCATGAAAACACAGGAATAAAGAAATATCAAAATTAAATTTATCAGCGGTGCTTTTTAAATCAGACAGACATTATTTCTTATTGCTAGAAACTCTGTTCTAACTGGGTAATTGTTATCTGTTTTTGTAAACAGTGAAATTAATAACAACCGGTCTACATCTTCATGTCCGACTGAAAAAAAAAATTCTTCCGTCAGGAATCTTGTTTCTGATATAGGAGCGGTTTCCATGTTCAAAAAGTGATACAGGTTCGATTCCTGTTGTGAGGCACTATTTTATTATTTTGTAAGATTTCTCGATCTAGCCGCGTTGCTAATAATTTTGCTGTTTAAGAAAATACATTCCAGGGATATCAATTCAAACACGTATATTCAATAAAATAAAAATAACGTTTATAACAATAAGAAATAATGTCGGATTAATATATATATATATATATATATATATATATATATATATATATATATATATATATATATATATATATATATATATGCCAAAACAAACCAACCCGTTGGTAAAGCGTTAGAGAACAACACTACTAAGCTTGCCGAAGAAAAAAATCTATGAAAAGGAAAAAAAAGAAACCTTCTCAAAAACGTCTAAATAATATTCCGAAAAGCTAATGAATTTTTCAGAGATAAACAAGAGACAAGCGTGTTTTTCGCAAATTGATGCGTGATTTTGTTTGAAGATCAGATATATGTATAAAAAAAGTTTAATCTTGCATAAAACATTTTTATTTGATATATCTTGCCAACACATTTTACATTGTCCATAACACTCTCATTGATAGTGTTACACACAAAAGAAGCACACAAGCATAAACAAAGACAAACACACACACGCATACATATATATATATATATATATATATATATATATATATATATATATATATATATATATATATATATATATATATATATATATGCACACGGGAAAAAATACAAAGAAACAAAACACACACGCATATATACACACACATACAGACACATATATATATCAAATATGTTTCAGCTATGAAATCAAAACATGCTTTATTTTTTATATTTTTAAAACATTTATTATTTTTCCATTTATCATCTGTCAACTTTGCTTATTATTTACCGCTTTAATTTTAAAAGCAATCTAAAATGTGCCGGTTTTGGCAAATCTTTAAAAAATGTTCACTGATATACAAGCCATTACAATTTAAATCAAAAGTAATCTTTCTGAAGTCGCAACTAAACGCTCCTAATGACATGGAGAAAACTCTAAAATGGTGTTTACAATATAATGTTCAGGAATGCCATTAATATGTTACGATGCCAGAACCTGTCAAACAAGGAATATATTCTTACGATCTTTGTAACCACACGGAAGCATAAATTCAAATTTTGCTGGTGTCATAAAAATAACTTTTCGTTATAGTGTGACAATCAACTCATAATAAAAGCAGTTGAGGTTAGATAGCAAACTTTTGTCAATCAACTACTGGAGGCATTTTCAGTACAGCATTGAAGAAATGCAAGAGGAGTGGATGGTCCTAGTCTGGGAATGCCTCGCATGCAAGATCTGATAGTATTACTAATTTTTTTTTTTAAGCCAATCACCCCAAGCAAGGCTGGAAGCCACTAGCACGCAAGGGGTTACAGAAGGTTTGGAGGAAGAGCAGATAGGAGTGGTAAAGGAGAGGATGTGGAGAAAGATAGTGGATCGATCAAGGCAAAAGGGTTTACAGAAGATTTGGAGCGAGAGCAGATAGGAATGAAAGGTGAAAGGATGTGGAGAAGGGAAGTGGATAGATCAAGGCAGCTGGAGATGTCGATTGACGTTACACTTAAATAGTTGGAGATTATATTTGTCAGGGAAGCAGGAATAAGGAAGGGAGTTCCACAGGCGATATGTGCGAGACATGAAGCTATTGGAGTAGAAGAGACGTCTACATCTAACAGTTTCAACGGTGAAGGGGTGGGAACGGGATGCCAGCCTCGTAGGACGTTTAAATTCATGAGGCCTAGGAACCAGCGAAAGCAGCTCCTCGGAGCAATGACCGTGAAATTATTTGTAAAAAAGACAGAGCGATGCAACGTCGCGTCTGTGAGAGAACGACTGCAGACGAGATGACAGATCAGGGCCAATTACATTGCATATCTGTCTCTGGATCTTATCAAGAACCCTGAGGCAAACAGCAGGGGCTCCAGACCATATATGGCAGCAATACTCCATGCAAGGGCGAATGGTCGATTTTATTAGTAGCAGTAATTTGCGTCGTGCTTCAAATCGATACGAACCTTTGGCCAACCTGATGTCTAAAAGAAATATATACTAAAAGAAATATATACTGTGTTATAGTTTGAAAGTAAATAGGGAGCATTGATAAATAAAGTGTGTGGTGAATAATGTTGAAGAACCGGTTACTGAATTCTCCCATAGGTCTTCTTCAGGGGATCTGGAACATTCGTCCAAGGAACATTTGTCTAACAATATTGCTCTAAGGAACACTCGTCTAAAGAGTGTATGGCAAAGACATATTCTTCTAGAGTATTATGGCCTAATGGGTATTGTTACTAACCTGAAAACAGTTAGTAAACCAAAAAAGTCCATAGGTCCATGAGACCTTGCTTAAATATTATTCTGTAATATAGTGAATTTTACTAGAATTGGGTATTTTGTACATGAATAAAGAGATAATTTATTAAAAAATATTATTATAAGCCAATGTCCTTAAACGAGAATTCCTTAGACAAGTTTCCTTTAGACCAATATTTTTAGACGAATTTTCCTTGGATCAGTGTTCCTTAGGCCAATATTCCTTAAACCAATATTCTTTAAACTAATATTCCTAAATCCCTTTTTCAGAGATATGAAAAGACCATGTCATCTGATGGGTACGTCGTCTTTTCTTCCCTTCACAACCACTTGCCGATTTGACAGAAAAGGGCGGGTTTAATTGGTTTACGGATACAATTATGAAGAGGCCCATCAAAAAGAGTTGAGAAATTAGACTGTCTTTGTAAATAAGATAATGACTTTTATAATTAAGTTTTATGGAACACGTTAATTGATTGAGGAAACCAATTACTGAGAAAAACGAGTTATCGTTCTTTTTTATTCCACACTAAAAGATGCTTATAGACTAGAAGAGAAGCTGTTATCAGCGATGAAGCATTATTACTAACAAAATGATTTGATGAACGCGACGTAATGTTATTAGACCCGATATTTGTTGCGTTGGCCGTTTAATTAACGAGCTCTCCGTAAAGAGAAGGTGAAAACCAGTGATCGAAGACAGGCGAATAACAGACGGTTGGTTTTCAATCAAGGTGTGTGAAATAGAAAAGAAAAGCGCCTCATTAATGAAATGTGTTTTTCTTCTCGTGAACGCCATGACAGAATTATTGAAAATGATCAGGGAAAAATCGTTATAATACCAAACAAAATATAACTAATTCGATATTTCCCCTCTTCAATTTAAAAAAAATAGTCGATCAAGACGCTACACAGATTTTGTTTATCTTTTATGTGCGAATAGCCTTTTAGGGAAGACACTGAAATTATTGTCTCCTCAACAATTTTGAATTCAGGGATGTTCTTCTCCTAGACTGGCTTCGAAGCAAGGATGGATATTCCAGTCTGCCGTGATAATTGAAATAACTAGGGGTGTGTTGCATTTATGCCTTCCCTAAGAACATTTCTGTACAAAGGGAACGCAACAGATTCGGACGGTAATTGAATTCGCTTTGAGCTAACTCTAATCTTTCCACGCTGATAATCGTTGGCTAATGTTATAAACGCGTGTGGTTTCACGAGAAAACAAAGGAAACAACAGTTACCACCAGTTGCAAAAAGAAAAGACAAGCATTGCTGAGACAAAATTCTTTTCTATTGCTGACTTAAGGGATGAAGGCGGAGTGTTTATTTGTGAATGAGGCAAGCAGTCTGTAGCATAAGGTGAGTCGGCGGAACCTGAAGTAGATGAGTTTCTCTGCTAAGTGGGCTGAGGTCACTGGTGGTGACGGTGATAGCCTGCTCGCTAGTTCGCGACTGTCAGCCGACTGTGTTGCGCATAGCGTTCTTAAAAACAGGCGGAGTGGATCATAGCTCTGCTTTTTTTGTCACGCCTTTTGCTTTAGCGGCAACTTATGTGATTGTCTCCTTTTATGTCATTTTTTTCTTTGGAGAAGTTTTGTTTTGTGAGCCAGATGTGATGCTCGGAGACCTTGCGCAGAGAGCGACTTTTTATTTTTAGTTTTGCTTTCTTAGCGTTCACATCCTACTGACAGAATTTGATGGAAAATGAATCAGAAAGAGATCCAGTTTGAGACAGAATATAACAGCAGGTGCTATTAACGTTAAATGAAGAACTGCGTCTGTAGTAACTTTAGCCTTCCCTAAGTAGAATAAATTGACGTGAAGGACACGTAACAAATTATGTGTTGATTTGTTTTGTTGCCAATTTTTGTTTGTGCTTAGGAACTGAACCGAAAGGGGGCACATAAACAAAGCCATTCAAAACCTTTTGACTACTATGCCTTTCTTCTCGTTGCTTCTCGTTTCTTCTCGTTGCTTCTGATTTTTATTACAATAATTAGTTTCGTCTAGGAATGTTCATAAAAACATTCGCCCGCGGTCAACAACATATGGTATTATATTAAGTCTCATGTTGTTTAACAGTCATAGACAGTTATCAATTAGTTTTGCCATTAAACAACTAGCTTCAAAATCGTTCAGTTCAATTTCACTAACCAAGCTTGGGTTAAAGTGTGGTATGGATTTCGATCACTTCCCAACAGTGCGAAATGCTGAGATCGTGTCCCTAGGACGATATTATCAAGAAGTGACATCGTTCATGGAAACATTTGAACACAGGTTTCATGGTTGAGACATTTTGCCATGCGTTCATTCACAAAAAGGCTACCAGAAAATGTCGCTCAAATAAACTATAGACCAGGGCATTACTATAAACTAAATAAGGGCCTCTGATCGGGAGAACGGAGGGTTTGATGAGCGTGGAACCACCATTTAATTGTTGTAGTCCCCAGGTCCATCCTGCAATGGGTAAATAGTGAATCCTCATACAAAAGCAAAACACTATGAAAGTATAAAAATAAAATTCCATAGTAAAAATACCAGCAATACATATTTATATGAAAAAATACTAGAATTACCTATTACAGTAAAATTACCGGCAGTACATTTTATAACAAAATGACCAACAATACATTTTATCTGTAGTTGAAGGCATAGAATTGCGTTCATAATTTAGCTGCAGCCATAAAATTGTGTTCAAAATATTTAGATTTCGGTATTAAATAATCCAGAGATTGATATGCCGCTAAAACAAAACAAGTAATCAAATATGGAGATATGAGGAAAATGGGGGGAAAATGAGCACTTACACTTATAATGAGAACGAGACAAGTGAAATATCTAGCGCACATAATGAGGAAATGGACATATATTTTGTTACTCACAGGATTTGAAAGCAGGAAGACCAGAGGAAATCATCGAATAACCTCCCTAGGGATCTTGTTCAAATGGCTGACAGAATAGAAACACGGAGGGATATAAAAAAGACAAACCGTAGTTAGAGATAATAAAACAATACAGGAAGATATAGAGAGCTATGATGGCCCACGTTTTGAATAGATATGGCGCATAGAAGACGACGAAGGCATATTCCCTGTTTCTCTGGCTGTTAAAGACAACTTTCATTTCGTGATTTGATAAGACAGATTGAATCAAATAAAAATTCGGTTAGACCTTTAAACCTGTGAAGGAGATCAGCCAGTTCACGAGGTTCGAGGAAAGATGCTCATTGCTGAATCCTTCACTCGTTTTCAATATTACATCATATGCAAGTATGTGTAAATAATATTCGGTAGGGATTATCAACTTAGTGGATATTCTATATAAAATAAAGCCAGGATATCAAAAATACATACATAATAACGCTTACTTCCTTACTTCGTCCTAATAACGATAGATACGAGCTCTGACATACATCCTACGAGATGCTGATGCCTTTATGCGACCCTGTTGTGGCATCGGCCATTGTTTTTTCAGCACTGTTTTATGGCCATCCACCATTTTTTAATTCTCTTTAAACTGACTTTACATTGTCTGTGCTCAACTAATAATGTACATCGTGTATAGGAAGGTTGCGTTATCTTCCGGGAACAAAACATCAACACCGCAAAACATAGCATACATAAAGGGGTGTAATTAGTTTGCAACAAGGTGTTTGTACAAGATGCCAAAAAGTCGGCTAGGTATTTAAAAACAATCGATGATGTTAGATTTTTTTTTTATACTTTTCTTTTTTAAGAAATTCGATTAACATCGGGAAATTATCGATGGACAAATTCAGAACTGAACAAAGAATTAAAATCGTTGATTTTTATTTTGGATTTAACTAAACTTTTAAGCACTGGATAATTTCGCGAAATTCCGAAAATGTATGATCACAATGTACTCCTTAATATATGCAAATTATTGGAAGAGCTATATCCATTATTATTATTATTATTATTATTATTATTATTATTAATATCGTTTTATGGTCAACAAAAAGAGCAAATATTTTTGGAGACAGATTAAAATTAGCAGCTGTCCACAACCATTGGACTAAGGGGTACATAGTCATCATAAAATCTTCGTGTTATACAAACAGTACCAAAGAGTGTAATATCATGTAAGTGTCCAAACTTATATTTGACACAATCTTACCCAGATACGTTGGAAGTTCAATAAGTACATTGTCCAGGGCATCAACAAAACTCTCATGTTTCCCACTCTTTCATTGACCACACTTTATACACCTCGTATTTTAATCTGTTATTATTATTATTATTATTATTATTATACAAAATGAATGACGTAACTCTTTCAATATTTTGAATAAAAAAAACCAGCGCGATTTAAGAAAAGAAAAAGAAAAGAAAACACACAATGTTTAACAATATTTCCACAGTATATTTGTTTTCTTCGGGCTGTTTAGAATTTTACCACCAAACCGAGGTATGTGCAATGGGAACTCGCATGGTCGTTAATTCTGCGAATGTTTTCATGGCAGATTTCGAAGAAACACTACTTGAAGCATTAAAATAACAGCGCAAACATAAACCAGTATTTTGGCTGCCATTTATTGATATAAGCGTCATCTGGGAAGGTACAGAGGAAAGTTTGATGGAATTTCTACAGATTTTTGAAACTGATGCGCAAAAAAACAATATTCGATCAAACATAAAAATTACATCCAGTTTCTCAAAAACTAGTGTTCATTCTTATGATACAAGAGTAAAGTTCTCAAAGAGTCGTCTAATAACCGAGGTATTTTGCAAGCCTACCTCATCAAATATTTATCTTCATTGCCGTTCTGTTCATTCTTATCACACGCTAAAGTCAAACCCGAAGTGCCAACTTTTACGCATTAGACGAATATGCTGCTATATAAAAGATTACTGGAAACATGCCATTGATTTAATTCGGAATTATGCCAAGAACAACAATCAAGAATGGCGACTGAAATAAATTCTCTATGAAAAGGTTGAGAAGAAAGATTGTCATAATTTTACAACGGATCAAAGCACCGAAAATCCAGCTATGAACATATTTCGCAAAAATATCCGCGTTTTCCGGTTATTATTCCAACCCCCATCGGTTTGATTCAAACGAAACAAAAACATCAGAGAAAACTTTAACGGTTACCAACGGTCACACGCAAAACTCCGATTGTTGTACACTAGAAAAGAGTCAGAGAAGCGGAAAACCCTGTTTATTATGCAACAGCACGGCTGAAGTCAACTCCATCACAAATTCAAAGAGGGACCTAACGATTTCTCCAAAAAGTGGCATTTGTACGTATTCCCGCCTGATATACGCTACCTAATATACCAAACATGACTTGATTTGTGTGGGTTGCACACTTAAAAGAAAAATGGACAAAATATTTTATGGCCACAGGAATTATACCCGACACATTATTGGGACTTCATCAGAACTCGCTAAACATTTTATTATAAACGAGTGTCATTTCGACGAAATTCTTAAAAATTCTGAAAAAAAAATATCCCAAATCCATCAACCTCTAAAACCTTAAAACGGATGATGATGATTAAATATGAAAAATGCTAACGCCCCACCCCCCCGAGGGAATAAATAAAACGACACAAGAGTTCCATATGATTTATATTAAACTATTTGATTCATTGCTCTTACTAATAGACTGACAAAATTTCAAGATGTGTACGATTCCCATCACGTAACTCTCCTTTCAATTGTATTCTATTCAGACTGACTGCGTTTCGTTCGTTTTTCTTAAGACAAGCGAAATTTGTATAAAGACGTGTATCTTTAAAGAGTATTTTTATACTTGTATTTAATTTTTAAAAATAAGACTCACATACTGTTGAAATATTGTTGAACATTCTTTAACTCTGTGTTTTTTCTTTTTCTTTTTTAAATAGCTCTCTTCTCTAAACGTTGCATTATTATTATTATTATTATTATTATTATTATTATTATTGTTGTTGTTGTTTTTGTTATTGTTGACGATGCTGAAAAGCAGTCAGAGAATTATTTCAATGGATGGTTTTATATGAATATTAAACGAGTTTTCTCTCCGTTTTATGATGGGTTTTCTGATATTTTCCTTCTGAAATCTTTGTACACGGAAGCGTATCAATTGTCATAGTGTTCATGGCACGTTAAATGATCAAATCACGTGATGCAATCATAAAAACACGTTGCTTCTTTCGAGTTATCTTTCTCAGTCGGTTACTTAGAGGCGGTTCAACAATTAAATACAAACTGACGTATGTGTCCATTGTTCAAACATCAAGTGAATGGATGAATCTTCTAGCAGAGACGATGTTTTAGTAACAGAGAGCGCGTATGCAAGACTGAGCAGAAATTCTACTGAACAACAATCATTTCACTTTGAATACATTTTTGCTTCAATTTTATATTTGTACAAGTTTTTGTACAATAACATGAACATCGATTTTGGTTCACAGAGTGCAGTTCTGTTGAATGGAATGAGTACTCGATGGATAAGTATTCACAGCTCACTCTGCACGTTTGATGTAAGCCACTTCGATTTTACGAAAGATTACATTCGTATATATTTCTCTGGTTTCCGAAATTGCATTAAGTGAAAAGTCAATTATCGTTAATTTTTATAGAAATATGTTTTAGGATTTACAGAGCTTCAAATAATTGAATAATCTTGACATATCTGGTCTGGTGCTCTTGCCATTCATCTCAAGGTTCTTGACAAAATCCAAAGAAGAATCGGCAACCTGACTTAGTATCTCAACTTCAGTCACTTTCTCACCGTCGGATCTTAGCCTCTCTCTGTCTTTTCTACAAATATTTTCATAGCAAGTGCGTTGACGATCTTTTCTCCCCTGTTGTCCCGACTACATGAAATTTAAGCTCGCTACTAGATTGGTATCTAGGTTTCATCCCTTTTACTGTTGAAATAGTTAAATGTAAACACTACTTCTACTCCAGCAGTTTCTTTTCCCGCACTTCGGCTTGTGGAAGTCCTTTCCACGTGATGCTCTGGTAACGACAATCTTCAAAAATGTAAATGCAACGTCAATTGCCATCTTCTATCGTATTGAATCCCGTTCATCTTTTATCCTTTCCGCAAACCTTCTATAGACAGTCTTTTCTCTCACTTTCACTCTCTGTAACCCTCTAGGTGCTAATGGCATTCCCGCCTTGCTTAGGGTGAAATACTTAAAAAGAAAAAAGAAAAAAAATTCTGTCTGCCTGCTCTCATGACGAAAGTTGAGGCTCGGCGTCACCTTTAGCTGACGTAGAAAGTTTTGGATACGGTAGCATACGTGACTTTTTATACTTTTACTTTTTCTTGTCGCACAATCCAACTTTAAAATGCATAAACCAACGTAGGCTTTTAAAATTTAGGCGATGCCAATTAGTAGACATTTCAGATCGGAAAGAAAGGATATGTTCCTGGTGAGAATTAGATAACCCTATTTTAACATCTAAGCTACGACAGCACAGTGTCTTTGCAAAAGACTGCGTCCAATATATAAAGTCATCATTCTATTCCAAGGTCTTTCTCGGTGCCAGATTTGCTTTTTGTTTTAAGCTAGTCTGACAAAGTCTGACAATATTTTATTTTATTTTTATTAGACCAAGCATTGCGGGCAAATTCTATTATTATTATTATTATTATTCAGTGAGAACCACACGAAAAAATTGACTGTTGTGGTGTAGTTTCGAGTCAGTCGTGATAGTAGTATTCAATACTCATTTCGACAAGTCACTGCAATAATATTATCTTCCTTTTCCTAGACAATTACCCAGGACTACTTATCATGATATTAAGGAAGATGCTCCCCAAGTAACCCCGTTCCATCATCACCGAGCGGACACTGAATTTTCGTCTATCGATGAACGGTTGTTCTTCCATGATGCTCCGTGCCTTGAGCGCCTTTTGGGATTTAAGCTTACCCCAGAACTCGTACATACGATCTATTGCTAAAGATGCAGGGAAATGGTCGGCTCTCTGTACCTCTCCAGTAAGTACCTGGCTCCTCATGCTATCTTCTACCTTACAAGAGCTAGATCAGGCTGAGAAGAGAATGGATTATAGGCTTTCCAGTCTTCAATTTCCAGTCTCAAAAGAGTCCAAAAGTGTCTACACGGCCTTTCAGGTGATGATTTTTCCCACCTTAAAGCCCCTTTCTCAAGCTTCTCACTGCCTGCTTCTTGTTTCAAGTCTCGCATTACTCTGTAGCTATTTCCAGGGAACATATTCAGACGAACTACATTCCTTAGTTCCACTAGTTCTAACTTTCAGAGCTAAAACCCGTCATGCCAAGAACATTGTAGCGAACCATTTTAATTTCATCTCTAAGTGAGATGCGAGTTCCACTCGAACAGCTTTCCTCACAAACAGCTTCCTCTATTACTATAATCTTCATCTAGTGTTAATCGTTATCTTCCCAAAATATCTCCATAAACAGTGTTTCTCACCTATTAGTCTGTAATACAAGAGCCAGTTGAGATAAAATTGAGTGACTCTTGGGGCTTGTACAACAAGGATAACAACAAAAAACAAAGATGAACAGTACATCAGACCACAGAGTTCACACCCAACTGATTATGATCAGGTAACCTCTGAGCAAATCTGTGGTACAGGACCGGATATTTACTGTATCCCATATTAATTTCCCAAGACAAAACACGTTTATGTTAAATATTATTATTATTACTTTTATTATTAAATAAAAGATTCAATGGACACTAGTATGATGTCAGACACAACAATGTGACATTAACAGAGCTTGCAGAAAATTTTATTAGGTTGGTGCAAAAATAATGTCGTTTTTTGACGTTCAAGATCATGTCAAAAAACGACATTATTTTTGCACCAACCTAATATTACAAGAGACTTTAATTTCGACAAGTATTTTAAGCTGCACATTCTTAAAAGATATTCAGAATTTATCGACTTTTCGACAATAAGGATGTTACGTATGCATATTAGTAACTTCCCGGTCGGAAGAATAAGCAGAATGATAAAAGAATTTCATAAAATGTATCCGAGGCTGTTTGATATAATTCCTCTTCCTAACTCATTAACTAGCAAAAAATTTCAAGATGAACAAGATCACCATCATATTAAGCACGTTTTAGTTTCATGCCTTCGCAGTCGCGCGTTTCGTTCGTTTTGACGCCTTCATTACCAAGACAAGCAACGTTTGAACAAAGACAATATTTTTTCCTCTTTGAGTGTCGATCGTCCTTGGGTGTAATTCCTCAGTCCAGTGACCTTTCTCGGCCTAGGCGAGTCTTATGCCGGTTTAGTTTCTGGTCTTGGGTGACAGCGGCAGATTATCTCAGCGACCTTGAATTTTCGCTTACTTGGTGATTGTTTCGGAATCGGCTACCTCTCAACGACGTAGCGTTCAAATGGGGCTTGATAGATTTGCCAGACTGTCAACGATGTCACATTGGTTTAGAGGAAATGGCATCGCATGCCGTCTACCGTTGTCATTGGGTGCGCCCGCTTTGAGTATGTCGGCGAGTTGACGGCTCGTATCGTTCCCGAAAAGCACGTGCTCATTGATCGCGTATATGCGTGTGACAATGTGTTGGTACCCGTATTCTGGAGTGAAACAGATGGTGTTTTAGACGCTGCTGGCCACGGCCCGAATGATGTTTTGGACAACGCGAATGAAGGAAATCTTGCGATGCAATCGCTATTCTCATCAGGATCTGCTCAGAGTCTTTCAGCATCAAATCAGGATGAAGCTTAGAACTAATACGAAGCGGTTGGTATCGACAGATTTCAACGAAAGGTCCGTAACTGGAGTTAGACTGGTTTGCTCGGAAGGGGCAAGCAATGATTTTCTTTTTTACGTCTCTCTAAGTCACAACGGAGCGGTTTTCTTTGGTTAAGATAGACTCTTCCAAGTGTACCTAGTTAATGTGTGTAAGTGTTGTTCCCGGCCTGTTCCCTGCTTCTGCTTTTGTTATGATCCAAGTCGAAATTCCCAGCCTCCCCAGTTTGTTCTGGCCCGGCCTTTTCATCTCGACTGGGTCAGTTTTTGAATTTTCTAATGCCCATAATTTTTTATCCTTTTACTCTCCCTTAGAGACAGAGTTACTTGATTTTGTTGGAAGACAGAATACAGCGGTCACTCTTATTTTTGTTGGATGAACGGGTCCTACTAACATTATTCTTTCTTTTTCGGGGTCATCATCCCCTCCCATCATTTCATTAATAATATATATATATATATATATATATATATATATATATATATATATATATATATATATATATATATATATATATATATATAATATAAAAGGCTAAAGACACCAGACACAACAATGTGACATTAACAGAGCTTGCAGAAAATTTTATTACAAAAGACTTTAACCTACAAACATTTTTTTGAATTTGTACGTCTGATGAATTGGATCGTGATTACGATTCCAATGTAATAAATTATAACCATGGAATATTAGTGTTTGAGCCTTTTATATTATGTTCTTACTCTGTCCTGGAGATTGAGTTCTACCTGGATTCTATCCTCTTGAAAATTTATACATATATATGAATACAATATATACAATTCTGTATAATATATATATATATATATATATATATATATATATATATATATATATATATATATATATATATATATATATATATATATATATATATATATTATACACAATTGTATATATTGTGATTTTTAACTCATGGGATGTTTTTCCTAGTAGGTACCCAGTATGTGTGAGGTATTTTGGTTTATGAAGGAGCGAATGATGACGGATAAATTCTTATCGTAAAAGAGTATATTGTAACGAATGAATGGGTCGTGAACCCGATTGGCTAGGTATAAGATATCTAGTCATGAGTAACCTTGACCAGTCTCTTCCTTTTCTTCGACCTTGTGCCACACTTAATAAATCTTAGTAGAACCAACGTTTATACAAAGTATTATAATAATTGTTTATAGATTTATATATAGTTATACTTGAAAAAATATTTTAAATATAACTTGAAGAAGACATTCTGTTGAAACATTTTCTTTTTCTTTTCCTAAATCGCAACTATTATTATTATTATTATTATTATTGCATTTATTTATTTTATCAATAATTTTTAATTTCTTTTATAATAACTATTTTAAGTGGGAATTCAGTTCATCTGGGTCATCCACTTTATCGCCTTTTAACAACATATTCGATCTTTTTTTATACTATTGTTATTATGAACAACAACAGTAAAATCTTCATTTATAAGCGTTTAGATCCCAAGGGGACACGACGTGCTTCACCAGACTCCGACACATCTTCAATTTTCAACGGAATTTTCTTTGTCTTTTTCTCTCTTATGTTCAATATGAAACTATATTCAAATCGTCCTAATCTTGTTATTACACAAATATATTTTACCCATGAATATTATTACCATTTTACCATAAATATTATTATTTATTAATTGTATTTGAAATACAATAAATAAATAATAATATTCAAAGAAATGTTTATTATAAATGTTTGTATTTTGTAGCTTATAAAATAAATATTGTATATAAATTACTAATAAATAAATAACAAAAGAATATTAAAATTAATCGAGAAGTTACGATTACCACAATCACCACCACCATCATCATCACTATTAGCACCACTACCATCACTACTACTACTACTACTGCGTTTCTCTTTGTTTCTTTTTCTTCTTCCTATCTATCTATCTATCTATCTATCTAATACTCGACGTCTGTGAATCGTGCATACGTCGGCCGTCGGGCGCATAATGATTTAAGTTTCTCTCCATCTCTCTCTTTTCAACTCTCTCTCTTTCCACCTCTCTCTCTCTCTTTCCACCTCTCCCTCTCTCTCTTTCTACCTCTCTCTCTCTCTTTCCACCTCTCTCTCTCTTTCCACCTCACTCTCTCTCTTTCCATCTCTCTGTGATTGCGTGATTTCAGTTTTCATTCAACAAACAATATTTTAAATATTAAAACAAAAAAAAAATCGCCATATTTAAAAAAAAAACCTTTTCAAGTGAATATGATTTTAAAATATTTCTTAGCATATTAAAAAAAATACTTTTAACTTAATGTGAGTTAAAAAAAATTCTAAGTGAATAAAATTTAAAAAAAATACGAGTTGTTTATTATATATTACGTATTTTTATTTCAACTTCCTTTCTTTCTTTCAGTGTTAAAATCAATTTTATAACCTGAAGCATATTATTAACCTGAAGATTATTATTATTATTATTATTATTATTATTATTATTGCCTTTATTTATTTTAAGTTTTAATTTCTTTTGTAATAACTATTTTGTGTGGCAATTCATTACATCTGGGCCATCTGCTATATCGCCTTTTAATAATATATTCGTTCTTTAACTAAATCCTTTAGTTATTAATGATCCCCTGATTGGCTGCCGCGTCTATTTAACAGAGCCCATATTTAGAAGCACACGCATGTACATGCATGGCATATACCATTTTCTTGTTTTCTCTCATGTCGTACTAGTCAATTATTAACTTTATAAACTTTTTCATTCAAGGCATTCTCAACTTCTAAATCGACCAGTAACAATCTTAGGAATGATGCCTTGTTTTCGTTCGAAATCTCTGCACACAACCGCCATTATTTGAAACCCTCTGTTGGACACATTGGATCTCAATTCTTTACTTCATTTCCAACAATATTTTACCCCTGCGAGTCCGAGATTATGATTATTACAATATCCTGATATTACGCCAAATTATATGGCACCCATCTACGACAAAACAAAAATACATATGTATGGTCTGGAGCCCCTGCTGTTTGACTCAGGGTTCTTGATAAGATCCAGAGACGGATATGCAATGTGATTGGCCCTGATCTGTCATCTCGTCTGCAGTCGCCCTCTCACAGACGCGATGTTGCCTCGCTCTGTCTTTTTCACAAATACTTTTACGGTAATTGCTCCGA
Source organism: Acanthosepion esculentum (assembly GCA_964036315.1). NCBI lineage: Eukaryota > Metazoa > Mollusca > Cephalopoda > Sepiida > Sepiidae > Acanthosepion > Acanthosepion esculentum. The sequence continues at coordinate 34,407,124 of OZ038509.1, forward strand.
GGAGCTGCTTTCGCTTGTCCCTAGGCCTCATGAATTTAAACGTCCTACGAGGCTGGCATCCCGTTCCCACCCCTTAACCGTTGAAACTGTTAGATGTAGACGTCTCTTCTACTCCAATAGCTTCATGTCTCGCACATCTCCTTCTGTGATAACATAGCAGTAAATGTTGCGTAGAAGACAAACCTACCAAAGCCTGTCGAAAAGGTTTGAGATGTCTAGAGCCACAGCTTGAGCTTCACGATTATTATCAAGAACTTGACATACATATTAGTGATGTCCCTTAACACATCAGCGGTAGACCTGGCGAAACGGAAGCCTTATTATTTGTTCGAGATTGTATTTCTTTCATCTCATATCTTTTTTACACTTAGTAGCAACCATCATACGATCTGAATTTCTAGGGTGAAACATTGTCAATTATTGTTATTTTTATCTAGTATTTCTTTCTTATTATTTCTTTAACATTTAGACTTAATAATAACAGTCTAAATTTGCTTTAATTTCTTAAGCAAAATATTATTAATTATAATTATCATTTGAATATTATTACTTTTTCACCTCATTTCTATAGCTTTTCACTTAATAGTAAAAGTTGTCTTGATTTCTCAGACGAAGTATTATTATTATTATTATTATTATTATTATTATTATTATTATTAATTGTTGACTTGTTTTTCTGTTATCCCGTACCTCTTGCTTTTAATGAGATTTTCCCTAAAGGAAAATAGGCGCAAATAAACATAAACAAATTGGATTGAAAACTCGGTTTGATTTGAATCAGATAACAAAACTTGATTTAAAAGTTAGAAATATGTGAAGTTTAGCGGAAATTGATATCTGCATGTCACATATATTTCCGTGACCAAAAATAGACATTACGTCAGGCTCACCGAGGCAACAATGAGAATCTCTCGTGGATCACCAAAGACCTTTCTCTTTTTCTCCCCAGGCATTTGCCACAAAGATTTGCCTTTTTATCATCGGTTTACACTCCCCTGTAGAAAGCCATCGTGTTGACGTCTCCCAAAATGCAGCCTTCACAACAGGGCATATTTCAACGCTCTGGAAAAGATTCGGACAATTGTGCATTTCAGGTACGGATATATTTATACACCGAACGAGCTTGTACATTTCTTTCTCATTACAGTAGAACCTCGATTATCGGCAACTCCGTTATCGTGCGATTCGGTTATCGTTCACTTTTTTCGGCGAAAATATATCTCGGAAATTGTACATCTTTCCCGGTTATCGAACAAGGAATTTCGTCCGATACGGATTTGTTTATTCCTGTTGCGTGACTTCCTCCAGGTCAACCTCCCACATAAAGCATCGCGTGTGTACGTGACTCCGCTTGCTTTTGTCTCTCGCTATGTGAACATCTCCGCTATCATTCTACAGAAAATTGCCATTTTGAATAGTGTTTGGGGTTTTACTCTTATATAGTTTTACTGTCAAATAAGCTACCATGACTCCAAAGAAAGTGTCTTTGGGCTTGGATGTGAGTGATCAGGTGTTGGTGGAAGGAAGAGCTGATCGTTGAAGAACTCTGACCTTCAGCTGGAGCAGCGACAAACCGCAGCAAAGAGGAGGTAGAGCAAAGGGGAGAATGTGCCTTATTCATTGATTAAGGACATTTGCTGAAAATGAAGTGAGGTGCAAAATTTTCTGGAAAAATAACACCATAAAAAAGTAGTTGCAAGCCGTTTAATGACAATGCCTTGTCAAATTTCATGCAAATCTTAAAGCTGGGACAAAAAACAAATCTCTCTGGATAGCTTTTCAGCGAGAGAGGGATCCAGTCAGTCTCAAGTAGATTTTAGTGGTAGACAGAGAAGAGGAATAACCGCATCAAAAGACTTACCTGAAGTCTTTATGGAGGGGGGGGGGTCACCATCCAAACACCTCTCCCCATCCCCCATCCTCACCGTCTTACATACGCCACCAAGAATCTCTAATAAAGGTAAAGTGAAATTAAATGTTAATTTATTCTATTTATTTGTCACTTCTATTTCTTTCTTTTAATGTTTCTGAAGTTTTCTGTGTGTAAATCTATAATTATTCTGCAAGAATGTATTTTTGTTAATACCTTGTGTGTGGAACGGTTTAATTGGATATATATTACTTACTGAGAATATTACCTCGATTTTAAAGCATTTCTATTTTCGTCCGACATTCTGGAACGGGTTATGGTCGATAACCGAGGTTCCACTGTATCTGTTTGTTAGAAATTGTTTTCTGCGTGGCTCACAGAAAATTCTTAAGAAAATACACCCAAGGACGGTTCAAATGTGTTTACCTTGGAAATTCCACTCAAAAACTCTGCAAGTTATGCTTATTTCTGTGGCCAAAAAATTAAGTTAGGCTACCGCGAAACCAATGAGAATCGCTCGCGGAAGCGTATAAAAAGGAGCATCAAGACCCTTTCATTCTCCTTTTCTCTCTCCGGACATCGTTCAAAGGCTTTATTTTACCTGTTCATCCCTGTAGATGTCGTGTTAACGTCGCCCAAAATTCAGTATTCACAACCAATTCATCTTGCTAAAACAAACAAACAAAAATCACATACAATTTATACACCAACCACACTAGTGCCTTTTTTTCTTATAATTTGTGAGTTAGAAATTGTTTTCTTTGCAGCTCAAACTAAATGGTTCAGTCTTATTGTACTGGTTGTATCAGTTTTCTCATGATTTGATATCCTCTTTTTCTCCAAATCTGCTTTCTACGATTATTATGAGTAATGGGAGTATCAGATAGTAATATCATTTGCACTTTCAGGCAGCGTGACCATGTGAATGTTGTTTAGGAGTTAGCTTTAAAAGATTTACTTTAAAGAAAATGAAAATACCCAAGAACGGTTAAAAGTTTTTTTAGTTTGGAAATTCCACTCAAAAAACTCTGCAAGTCACGCTTATTTCCATGACAAAAAAAAAATAGACATTACGTTAGGCTACCGCGGAATCAATTAGAATCTCTCGCGGGGGCATATAAAAAAATGGAGCAGAAAGTCCCTTTCATTCTCTTTTTCTCTCTCTCCGAAGTGTTAGCCCTAAAAGCTTTACCTAAAAAAGGATAATATCTGCAACAAATATAAAACATTTAAAAAAATATTAGTTTATGGCCTCGATAATATTATAAAGTTTTCTAAAGAAAAATCTAACAAAACTTGTGCAGGTAGCAACACTATAATTAAAACTGACATATAAGTCAAGAATTAATTTTGGCGTACGTAAAAGTTCTTGCTATTTCAAAAGATTTCAAATAAATGATTGGAAAGGTCGAAGAGTTCAAGTAATGAAGAGACATTTTATGTTTAGTCCAACACCAGTAAGAGAATGGTATGATGAATGGTAAGGTCGATCAAATTGCATTGGAGAAATTGACCCAAACTCTGAGCAGCAGAATAGCCAAATTTTAGTAAATTGAGAAGAATTTATATAACTTCTATGTTTCTCAGGCTTGGATCTTTTGAGAAAATTGTATTTCTCTCTTTTTAAAAAATAGAATATAGGTAAGTTAGATTTCAGGAAATGACAAATTCTGTTTCACATCGCATTAAAATCTTACCATTTTTTTATCACATTCAGTAGATATGTAGCTAAATACTATAGCAGCGTTCTTCTTTCGATTGTGTTTCTTCTTTTGGTAGTCTGTTTCCCTGTCTGGTTTATGACCGCCTGATTCTCTTTGGTTTATGACTCTCTGCTTCTCGCTGCCCATGTCGGGTTGTTTATTCATGGTTTTCTCGGTTTCTTATCCAAAAGGATCAAGTTGACATACAAATTTCCATTTGAAGAATTGTTTTGAGAAAACAAATATCTGGTTGGTTATAAAATATGTTTTGTGCGTTGCATTTTCTTTATACTGTTTCTTTATCTTTTAACCTCCTAATTTTTGTAATATCTTATTTTTATAAATTATTCTGAGATTTAGGATGCTTTTTATACTTTTTAGCAAATTTTGTAAATCTTATATACCATGTTTAATTTTATAATAAATTTATAAGTATATACCAATAGTCTTAAGTTGTCTGAATTTCTTATATGAAGTATTGTACATTTTGATTATTTTTAACTAGTTTTCCTTAATCATCTTCGTATTTACACCTATCAAGAATAGCCTTAAGTCGTTTGCATTTCTGAGATGGTGCATTATTAATTTTTATTCCTTTTTGACTAGTATTTCTTCCAGCTTTTTCTCCTTTGCTTTTGCACCTAATAATCTTAAGCTGCTTGAATTTATTAGATGAAATTGTATTTGATAGCTAATTAAAATTAGCTATCAATATATTGATAGCTAATTAAAATTAGCTCTCAATTTTTGACTTATATTTCTTTTATTTTGACTACAGTTGATTTTTATTGCAACTCTCGGACAATATTTCTGCGGGCGGTAGTAAGGCAAGACGAATATGAATGAAAGTAAAATATCTGATGAAACTCGAACTTGCTTTTCTTTTTGTCGGGATAAAATCTCAAGCCATAACGGAATCTTTTTTTCTCACAGTTCTAAGTCTTCAGATTTAGAATGATGTAATAAAAAGTAGCAATAAAATGAAGAAAAGTATTCAAATTATGATGTTTGATCGAAGCATGAATAAATGCTCTCCATTTTACACGCCAAATTTTAATTCTCTGACATCGTCAAATAAGCTTCTTTGCGTCTTTTTTAACGGTCAGTAATTTAGACATTTTAATGGCATCGCCTTGATTATGGTATAATTAATCATAAACCGTTAGAACACAAATAAAAAGCTTGACCATTTTTTATGATCGTTATTAAAGCTGCATTGTTAGAATTGTTCTTGAAAGAGGTAGTAGAATGGTTTCTATTCCCTTCACTAAGGTTATGAATATAGAGTTATCCTTCTCCTAGATTGGTTGCCGTCTGAAGCTAGAAATCTCATTTTGCAATGCTATTTAATTTGTACTTGGGATAAAAAGTTTTTGTCAAAATAACTGCTGTTTATATCTATGATGTGTTCTTGATTGTTGAAGTTATTACATTTTTCATATGTTTAAATACATAATTCATTTATCATTTCACAGTTCTAGATATAACTACATTATTGTATTAATATTAAATCTAATCACCTAATAAGAAGAAATGTAGAAAAATATGAGTGAGGTTATCAGAGGGTGAATTTTCTAAATAGCATATACCTTCAGGGTGTAAGAAATCATTATTATCCGCAAGTTCCTTTTATTTCCTATCAGGGAATTATCGTGTATTCTTTGGAAAGATAGTGGAGTGGTTTTTCGTTGCCTTCACCTCGGTTTGGAATTCAGTTTTCTTCTTTTAGACTGATGTCCACAGAAAATACTAGAGATCAAAGTCTAATCAGCTATCCCCCCCCCCCCCAGCCCGGAGAAGGAGAAATGCATTCATGTCTAAGGATATTTATACGAAAGTGACTTCAATCGACTAGGACGAGATTTGAAATCCGATCACCAATTTCTTTTTTGCAGCGTATCCTTTAAAGTATTCGCACATCCTCACCTGATGGAGGAGTATTATCCATGAGTAGCAAAAATAATTGAATACTCTGTTTTAAAATATCAGCTTTAATGACTTAAACACTGATTCTTGATCATTACCAGTGACGTCATTTTCGTGGAATAGCTTTCATCGAAGCCCAAACACTTTACATTTTGTCCTGTCGGCAATAATTATGTCATATTGCAGTCATTGTTATTCAACACTGGTAGACAGAGAAACATCTTTATTTGCAAAGTATCATAGAAATATTTTCTGTTATGTTGATTAAATACATCATTCGATTGACTGAAAAGCAATCTGTTTTATATCAATGCATGTAAAAGTATAAAAGGTGCGGGGGTGTATTGTTTGGCTGAAAGCATTGGCTGAAAGCAAATCGAATAGTGACTTCAGCCAAAGTGTTGCGAGTTCAATACCTGACCACAAAAAAATTGGAGAGCTGAGTTACTAAAGGGAATTAACTGAAAACTAAGATACCAAGAAAAGGCATAGCACGCGTAACTAAAACAATCTTTCCGTGTGCACTAAATAAAGGATGCAGTTCTAAATTCCAACGTATATATCACCTGAACGTGCAACAGCCGAAACGTCTTGAATATGTCAAAAAAGATAAGAACAACAGTCCGAACAATATAAATAGTGTAAATAGTTAAAATATCTCAGCTCAGAAGTATAGACAGATGAATACGAAAAAAAATAAGGGACATTTTATAAATTTTGTCTTAACATAAGTGAAATTGTAACTGAGAAGCAAGAAAAAAAGGATTTGGTCAGTTGATAAAAAATAGGACGTGAACAATGGAGCGTGTTAAAAGATCTCTCGTGCTGGATCAAGTTCTACTGTATTTGAAAATTAATCATCATTGGAAATAGCTCCACACACAAAATATGTAAATCCAGCTTTGAAAATCATTCGTTTATGTAAGTCATTTCTAAATAAGTTAAATTATCTACTGGATTGTATGTAAGTGTTCTCTTTAGATTTATTATTGAACCAATTCTGATGTGCGATGAAACGTGGATATTTGACAAGAGTAGGGAACGGTTATAGATCGTGAAATAAGAGGAATGCATGACTACTTGCTGGAGCAAAAGCTAGTCTTCATTCAATAAAAGTTAACTGTTATAAGTTCCTTTCGGATAAGTTCATAAAAGATTATAAAAGTACTGGTTACAGGTAGACAAATGGAAAACTACAATGAATCAGTCATAATTAGTCAAGAGAAAGAGTGTAATGACAGACATAAAACAATTGTTACAGACTAGCAGGAAAGATTTTACTTATCCGCCAGGTATTACAACATCAGGTTAATCCTGTATTCAAAAACATCTTCATGAAATATATATATGGAATCACCTAGAAAACTTTCAGATGCCTCTGGATCTGATTGCTGAGAAAGAGAAGATTTCTCTGATGAGTGAATAATGAAGTTGCTAGAAACATAGAAGTTAATGAAACTAAACAATTAATATGTAATATAATTAATATAATTAATATAATTAATATAATTAATATAGACATTTAAATATTATTTTATTTTGTGGAATTTTACAATTAACCCCTTAATTGTATCCAAATACAACCAAACTGCAATCATAAAAAAGTTTTACGATCAATTTTATCTTAAACTTTAAACTCTTTGTATCTCACGAAATAAGCAGAATAAATAAGAAATGAAAGGAATTGATACAACGTGTCTATACAACAGAGAACAAGACAGACCTCGTACTTGAAATGACGCAGCCGATTGCCGAAACAAAAAGCGTTCCAATTTATTATGTTATGTGATAAGTAAGACAAGAAAACTGTCCAATTCATTATGGTTCAAACATTTAATGAAGCCTGTTTCCCGTCTTACCATTACAAAACTAATCAGAACAGATGAAAGGAAAGCGGCATACTCTGTTATCGCCGCTACTTTTACAGAGGAAAAGACATTTGAAGACACAGAAGGGAATAGAATATGGCTGCACAAAGCGTCGTATTTTAGATTCGGAATCGTTGATGTGAGTAATGAAGGAGATTCCACTGATTTATTATTAAGTTGCTTATAGCTCGCAGTTGGGAGAAATACAGTTTAATAAGTTGAAAAAGAGGCCGTAGGAATTTGTAGTGTGTATGTTTGTGCTCGGCAGTGAGAGTGGAATGAACGAAACATAAGGCTCGAAATAACTGTTTAACAGGTTTTATTCGTGTTTGAAAGAGAGTGCAAAATAGAAGGAGAGTGCAAAATGGAAAGTGAGTGCAACATGGAAAGAGAGTGCAAAATAGAAAGACAGTGCAAAATGGAAAGAGAGTGCAAAATAGAAAGAGAGTGCAAAATGGAAAGAGAGTGCAAAATGGAAAGAGAGTGCAAAAAGGGAAAGAGAGTGCAAAATGGAAAGAGAGTGCAAAATGGAAAGAGAGTGCAAAAAGGGAAAGAGAGTGCAAAATAGAAAGAGAGTGCAAAATGGAAAGAGAGTGCAAAATGGAAAGAGAGTGCAAAAAGGGAAAGAGAGTGCAAAATAGAAAGAAAGTGCAAAAAGGGAAAGAGAGTGCAAAATGGAAAGAGAGTGGAAAATGGAAAGAGAGTGCAAAAAGGGAAAGAGAGTGCAAAATAGAAAGAGAGTTCAAAATGGAAAGAGAGTGCAAAATAGAAAGAGAGTGCAAAATGGAAAGAGAGTGCAAAATGGAAAGAGAGTGCAAAATAGAAAGAGAGTGCAAAAAGGGAAAGAGAGTGCAAAATAGAAAGAGAGTGCAAAATGGAAAGAGAGTGCAAAATGCAAAGTGAGTGCAAAATGGAAAGAGAGTGCAAAATAGAAAGAGAGTGCAAAATGGAAAGAGAGTGCAAAATGGAAAGAGTGTGCAAAATAGAAAGAGAGTGCAAAATGGAAAGTGAGTGCAAAATGCAAAGAGAGTGCAAAATGGAAAGAGAGTGCAAAACAGAAAGAGACTGCAAAATGGAAAGTGAGTGCAAAATAGAAAGAGAGTGCAAAATGGAAAGAGAGTGCAAAATGGAAAGAGTGCGCAAAATGCAAAGTGAGTGCAAAATGGAAAGAGAGTGCAAAATAGAAAGAGAGTTCAAAATGCAAAGTGAGTGCAAAATGGAAAGAGTGTGCAAAATAGAAAGAGAGTGCAAAATAGAAAGAGAGTGCAAAATGCAAAGTGAGTGCAAAATGGAAAGTGAGTGCAAAATGGAAAGAGAGTGCAAAAAGGGAAAGAGAGTGCAAAATAGAAAGAGAGTGCAAAATGCAAAGTGAGTGCAAAATGGAAAGAGAGTGCAAAATAGAAAGAGAGTGCAAAATGGAAAGAGAGTGCAAAATGGAAAGAGAGTGCAAAATGCAAAGTGAGTGCAAAATGGAAAGAGAGTGCAAAATAGAAAGAGAGTGCAAAATGGAAAGAGAGTGCAAAATAGAAAGAGAGTGCAAAAAGAGAAAGAGAGTGCAAAATAGAAAGAGAGTGCAAAATGGAAAGAGAGTGCAAAATGCAAAGTGAGTGAAAATGGAAAGAAAGTGCAAAATAGAAAGAGAGTGCAAAATGGAAAATAGGTGCAAAATGCAAAGTGAGTGCAAAATGGAAAGAGAGTGCAAAATGGAAAGTGAGTGCAAAATGCAAAGTGAGTGCAAAATGGAAAGAAAGTGCAAAATAGAAAGAGAGTGCAAAATGGAAAATAGGTGCAAAATGCAAAGTGAGTGCAAAATGGAAAGAGAGTGCAAAATAGAAAGAGAGTGCAAAAAGGGAAAGAGAGTGCAAAATAGAAAGAGAGTGCAAAATGGAGAGAGAGTGCAAAATGCAAATTGAGTGCAAAATGGAAAGAGAGTGCAAAAAGGGAAAGAGAGTGCAAAATAGAAAGAGAGTGCAAAATGCAAAGTGAGTGCAAAATGGAAAGAGAGTGCAAAATAGAAAGAGAGTGCAAAATGGAAAGAGAGTGCAAAATGGAAAGAGAGTGCAAAATGCAAATGAGTGCAAAATAGAAAGAGAGTGCAAAATGGAAAGAGAGTGCAAAATAGAAAGAGAGTGCAAAATGGAAAGAGTGTGCAAAATGGAAAGAGAGTGCAAAATGGAAAGAGAGTGCAAAATGGAAAGAGTGTGCAAAATGCAAAGTGAGTGCAAAATAGAAAGAGAGTGCAAAATGCAAAGTGAGTGCAAAATGGAAAGAGAGTGCAAAATAGAAAGAGAGTGCAAAATAGAAAGAGAGTGCAAAATGCAAAGTGAGTGCAAAATGGAAAGAGAGTGCAAAATAGAAAGAGAGTGCAAAATGGAAAGAGAGTGCAAAATGGAAAGAGTGTGCAAAATAGAAAGAGAGTGCAAAATGGAAAGTGAGTGCAAAATGCAAAGTGAGTGCAAAATGGAAAGAGAGTGCAAAATGGAAAGTGAGTGCAAAATGCAAAGTGAGTGCAAAATGGAAAGAGAGTGCAAAAAGGGAAAGAGAGTGCAAAATAGAAAGAGAGTGCAAAATGCAAAGTGTGTGCAAAATGGAAAGAGAGTGCAAAATAGAAAGAGAGTGCAAAATGGAAAGAGAGTGCAAAATGGAAAGAGAGTGCAAAATGCAAAGTGAGTGCAAAATGGAAAGAGAGTGCAAAATAGAAAGAGAGTGCAAAATGGAAAATAGGTGCAAAATGCAAAGTGAGTGCAAAATGGAAAGAGAGTGCAAAATGGAAAGTGAGTGCAAAATGCAAAGTGAGTGCAAAATGGAAAGAAAGTGCAAAATAGAAAGAGAGTGCAAAATGGAAAATAGGTGCAAAATGCAAAGTGAGTGCAAAATAGAAAGAGAGTGCAAAATGCAAAGTGAGTGCAAAATGGAAAGAGAGTGCAAAATAGAAAGAGAGTGCAAAATAGAAAGAGAGTGCAAAATGCAAAGTGAGTGCAAAATGGAAAGAGAGTGCAAAATAGAAAGAGAGTGCAAAATGGAAAGAGAGTGCAAAATGGAAAGAGTGTGCAAAATAGAAAGAGAGTGCAAAATGGAAAGTGAGTGCAAAATGCAAAGTGAGTGCAAAATGCAAAGTGAGTGCAAAATGGAAAGAGAGTGCAAAAAGGGAAAGAGAGTGCAAAATAGAAAGAGAGTGCAAAATGCAAAGTGTGTGCAAAATGGAAAGAGAGTGCAAAATAGAAAGAGAGTGCAAAATGGAAAGAGAGTGCAAAATGGAAAGAGAGTGCAAAATGCAAAGTGAGTGCAAAATGGAAAGAGAGTGCAAAATAGAAAGAGAGTGCAAAATGGAAAGAGAGTGCAAAATAGAAAGAGAGTGCAAAATGGAAAGAGAGTGCAAAATAGAAAGAGAGTGCAAAAAGGGAAAGAGAGTGCAAAATAGAAAGAGAGTGCAAAATGGAAAGAGAGTGCAAAATGCAAAGTGAGTGCAAAATGGAAAGAGAGTGCAAAATAGAAAGAGAGTGCAAAATGGAAAATAGGTGCAAAATGCAAAGTGAGTGCAAAATGGAAAGAGAGTGCAAAATGGAAAGAGAGTGCAAAATAGAAAGAGAGTGCAAAATGGAGAGAGAGTGCAAAATGCAAAATGAGTGCAAAATGGAAAGAGAGTGCAAAATGGAAAGAGAGTGCAAAATAGAAAGAGAGTGCAAAATGGAAAGAGTGTGCAAAATGGAAAGAGAGTGCAAAATGGAAAGAGAGTGCAAAATGGAAAGAGTGTGCAAAATGCAAAGTGAGTGCAAAATAGAAAGAGAGTGCAAAATGCAAAGTGAGTGCAAAATGGAATGAGAGTGCAAAATAGAAAGAGAGTGCAAAATAGAAAGAGAGTGCAAAATGCAAAGTGAGTGCAAAATGGAAAGAGAGTGCAAAATAGAAAGAGAGTGCAAAATGGAAAGAGAGTGCAAAATGGAAAGAGTGTGCAAAATAGAAAGAGAGTGCAAAATGGAAAGTGAGTGCAAAATGCAAAGTGAGTGCAAAATGCAAAGTGAGTGCAAAATGGAAAGAGAGTGCAAAAAGGGAAAGAGAGTGCAAAATAGAAAGAGAGTGCAAAATGCAAAGTGTGTGCAAAATGGAAAGAGAGTGCAAAATAGAAAGAGAGTGCAAAATGGAAAGAGAGTGCAAAATGGAAAGAGAGTGCAAAATGCAAAGTGAGTGCAAAATGGAAAGAGAGTGCAAAATAGAAAGAGAGTGCAAAATGGAAAGAGAGTGCAAAATAGAAAGAGAGTGCAAAATGGAAAGAGAGTGCAAAATAGAAAGAGAGTGCAAAAAGGGAAAGAGAGTGCAAAATAGAAAGAGAGTGCAAAATGGAAAGAGAGTGCAAAATGCAAAGTGAGTGCAAAATGGAAAGAGAGTGCAAAATAGAAAGAGAGTGCAAAATGGAAAATAGGTGCAAAATGCAAAGTGAGTGCAAGATGGAAAGAGAGTGCAAAATGGAAAGTGAGTGCAAAATGCAAAGTGAGTGCAAAATAGAAAGAGAGTGCAAAATGGAAAATAGGTGCAAAATGCAAAGTGAGTGCAAAATGGAAAGAGAGTGCAAAATGGAAAGAGAGTGCAAAATAGAAAGAGAGTGCAAAATGGAGAGAGAGTGCAAAATGCAAAATGAGTGCAAAATGGAAAGAGAGTGCAAAATGGAAAGAGAGTGCAAAATAGAAAGAGAGTGCAAAATGGAAAGAGAGTGCAAAATAGAAAGATAGTGCAAAATGGAAAGTGTGTGCAAAATAGAAAGAGAGTGCAAAATGGAAAGTGAGTGCAAAATGCAAAGTGAGTGCAAAATGGAAAGAGAGTGCAAAATAGAAAGAGAGCGCAAAATGGAAAGAGAGTGCAAAATAGTGGCAATTTGCAGGGGAAAAATGTGGGTTTCCAGTTAACAAAGTTCTTCGCTCGAGTAGATTTTAAGTAGAGAGAGAAACGAGAAATTTGAGCGCGAAATTGCTCGGTCTTGTAAGTTATCTGCCGCAGCAAGTGTTGTGTGCATTTTTTTCTTTGGAAAAGGGATTTCTCCGCTTGTTCCCATGAGGAACGAGAAGTCTCAAGTAAATCTACCAGGACAGGCCAGAAACGGTTGTGAGAAAGGGTTGTGCAGAAAGGGTCAGGAGTAGCCCTTCGTGCTAGGCCCTGCAGGTAGTGGCCGCTGAAAAGGAAAGTGGAAAAGAGACCGAATGGGCTCAGGCAGCGTTCTTATGATTTATGAGACTTCCGGTTGTTCCCTGCTGATTAGTTCCGTTGTTTCTACTTCTAAATCAGGCAAAGTAAGCTCCCCCCACATACCACAATAGCCAACAAGTGAGATAGTTTCTATAATAGAGAGCGGGGCATAAAGATATTTATATTATGCAATTTAGATCAGAAACCTGAAATATTTACTTTTCCTCAACTTTGATATGATCAGTTTCCTTTAAAAATAACAAAATAAACAGCTTCTGATTATCACTCTTTCTCCTAAGTCGCCTTATAATCTCAATTGAAGATCATCTATTAGTATATAATATTATATATTATTATATTATGATATATTATTTTTCTATTATTATTATTATATATTTATTAGTATTATGTCAATTAAAGATCATCTTTATTATGTGAAAGAAAAATATACTGTCAATAAGTAAGAAATTCAAATGAAAAAGAAGAAAAGTATAGCGTCACAAGTGACTTAGAGCAACAAAAGGCAGGAAGTTGTGAAGATTCCACGATTGCACACATCGTGAAAAGGCGTGGCACATAACAGAAGAATTAATATAAAGAAGTGCGGGGCGGGGCTTGCTTGTGAACTGAAGAGATTGAAGTGCATGGGTGTGGTAAAAGAACCACGCATTGTTGTTGCGTTGGAAACGACCGGAAGCCAAGCAATATAACTGCAAATTTGAAGAAGAATCGAGAACATTCATTCAAACAACGAAGCATCATGGTAAGGTGAGCGAGAGAACGTTAGGAAGACAATCTCTCGTGTAAGCGACAATGAGTTTAGTTATAACAATGATAATAAATTGGTTGAATAGAAAGCGGGAAACAATTAGTAGCAAAAGCAGTTCAATTAAAGTAAAGTACATCAACATCCAAATGTGTTTGTAAAGAAAAGAACACAAAATGACTGTCAACTTATAGTAGCAATAAACGTCTGCAATAGATTTCTTCTGTCTCTCAACCGCAACATTTGTAGCCAAATCACAGTTCAAGTGATAGTCCATCGTAACAGTCCAACAGGCAACGTAGAAACGACAAAATGGGGTCAGACGTCCAACCTTCACTTTTCACCAGCAAAAACGCGTGTTCATCCACCAGCTCAGAAAATCCAAATCTCTCAAATAAGCTAAAAACAACGGCTTTTGTTCACCGAGAGATCTATCTGATTGGTCACACCATTCAGGGGAGGGAAGAACATTAGCATAGATTCTGGTCCTTAAAGTAGATTTTTGCTAACTACTTTTTGGTAATTTTTTTCGGCAGATCGCACACAAAATACAAACTTTTTTCGAAGTAGCTAATTATCTCTTTCACTACACCAAATTAGGAATTACTGTAACGTTAACATTGTACTGGGGAATAAGAACACGAGAATAATTCTCCCATACGTAAGATTGTTTACCTCAGTTAATGAATGCGTGTGTGTCGTTTGAGGCTTTCTCCAAACATAGATGATTCTGTTGTATATCCCCTTCGTTCTTGGGCGACGGTATCGATTCACTCATATATTGTAACTTCTTTCTCTTTCCTTTGTCAACTTCCGGGCGGTGATCGCTAGTCATTTTGTTTCGGCGACAAAAGAACTTCAACAAAGGGAATTTTTAACTTCAATATTTTATTTACGTCGACGTATATGTCTCTTTCTAACCAGTGGGGTCTCTCTCACACCCCACTGGGGAGAAAGTTCCCAGACACGAAGGAACACGTCTACATCGCTTGACGTGTAAGAAACAAACCTTTTTCTGCATCTATCATTCCCACGCTGTCTCAACCAATCAAAATCGACTTCCTTTATTTTGTATTGTATCTGACCTCAAAGTTTTTCTCTAAAAAATAATAATCTGCTAAACTATTATGTAACACTTTTTCTCGCGAATATTTAAGATACTCTTTCCGCTTTTCCCCTCTCGAATGGATGCTTATATATCCGCCTGTCATTAGCTTCGTTATTACAATGCGACTACAGATTTCTGTTTCACATTTTCCATCATCTGGTATAATTTTTCTCGAACAGTTAAATGTATGTTCCTTTATTTTAACGTCTCCAATTTGTAATTCGCGTCATTTGATAATGACCAATAATTATATTTTGTTGCTATTTATAGTCCATTCTTCTCAGTTTCCTTTACTACTTTGTCTATAGTTTCGTTTCCGTGCCAAAATTACCGAGGCATCAGCATATCTTATGTTGTTGAGGAAGTGTTTACCAATAAAAAATCTCGACAGATACTCCAGGTCTTAATTACCTACTTACGGATAGAAATGAATTAAGCAAATACACAAAATAAAATGGGGCGTAAGATAAATGTGCATCTTCTCAACTTATTCATTTAACATATACAGCGTTTCTTCGCAGACAAGTGATTATCATTAAAATAACATGGAAACAGAAATCATAGCTAAAACTTGGCAGAGATATAAAAATATTGTAGAATGTGAAGGTGATATAATGAGTGAAGAGCTTTTAATATTTCTGAATAGTTTGAAAAAGAAGTGTAAAAATGGAGGTCGTATGGAGTATTCACATCACCCAGAAGACATTACTAAAATCAATATAATACTGAAGAGGATGATGAAATATTCAGAAATATACTTTTTTTTTTATTCGGTGGGGAACTATTAGAATGAACACTCCAGCTGAACCTCTACCACAAAAATTTCAACATTTTAATTTTTTTGTGTGTGTTTTGTTGTTTTTGGGGGGCATCGGAAAATGTCTACCAATATGTCGAAATATAAAAAATTACAAAAACCTTCAGTTAGGAAGAGGCCAGATGTTTTTCAAATATTCCAAGGTTTAATCTGTAATAGCTCTGATTTTTTCTGATTTTTCTTTCTCCCCTCTGAGAAGGCGCATATTTATTTATTAATCTTCAGTTATTTATTAAGTGATGAATTTTTTGTTCATTACTTTAGAAAATAAGGTAAAAAAGCTATTTTCAAAAGTCCTGTTAATTATTGTCCTGTAGAGACACGTATATCTATAGACCTGCAGTTTCAGTTGATTTGAACCGATTATTTCAGGAGGTTCTAAACATTTAATGATTATGACCAAAACTTTTGGAGAAGATTTTATGAACATTTTTTCTAATGATAAAATTAAATCATTGTTGCGCTTTCATTCATGTATTCCTGTGACAAAAATACTTCGATATCTGGTTTTATGTTTAATGCAGACTCTAACACTTTCGCCCCAGCCCCTCAACCTCCGGCGTCTTACTCTCTGGGTTGAGGTGTCTACTCGGTCTTAACCGAATTTAAGGGAGAGACCGTAGGTTCCCTGAACATCCGTAGATTATTCGACTGGACCGCTGGTTTAATCCTGCTTCCTGCCCACGTTGTGATTTGTTTGATCCAGAAAGCAGAAGTGATGCCCGTCCATTCCCGGTCGACTGAAGATGTAGACACGGCTGGGGAGTTTGCGCTAAGAAAATTAGAATGCAGCAAAAAAGAATTAATATCTGCAGAAAACCGGACAAACAACTATTCAATGGTTGAATTGTTAATGTCTTTTATATAGCAGAAAAGAATAGTACAGAAAAGAAACGGGTTACAGAAAAGTATTTAACGTAAAAACTCATACACTGGATAAGAGAGAGAGAGAGAGAGAGAGAGAGAGAGAGAGAGAGAGAGAGAGAGAGAGAGAGAGAGAGGAGAGAGAGAGAGAGAGAGAGAGAGAGAGAGAGAGAGATTAACTTGTTAATTCCTCTCAGAACGATATATGACTCTTGCGGAGTATGGGGGTATAAAGATTTCTGTGCAGGGCTTAAAGTTATAGTGGCGTTCTTCCTCCCAACGCTTGCCTCTCTTCTCTCTTCAAGAATTTTCTCCAGTCTGCCCTTTTCAGCATAACTACGCGTTTATATAGATAAACCCGGCTGATTATAACTGACCCTCGGTCCTACTACTTCGCACGCGATTATCACGGGCTTCTGGCTGCTTCAACCAAAATCATGTGAATTCCTTCTAGCTTACTTAGCTCTATTTCAATTTTTAATCGATAAAAATTATTTCGACCATTTACATTGTCTTCTGATGACCCAGATTCAATGTGTACAACTTCTGCCCTAGATCAGATTTCCCCATCAGTAAACAAAATGCTCTGATTTAATTTCGCTATTCAAATCTACTCCAATTTCACTAAAAAAATATACGTGTGTGTGTGTGTGTATGTGTGTGTGTGTGTGTGTGTGTTTCCCAACCTCTCTCTCTCTCTCTGTCACAGACTAACTTTGGCAATGTCTGAAACCAACTTCTTGAGATTCATCCCCTCGTATGACAAAAATGGCATCCCTTGGATACTGTATTATTGGATGCAGCAAAAAGTTTACGAGTGATTATTTAAACATATCATATTCCCACAATTATCTTTTTCATACGCTATATCTCTTCAAGAAGTAGGTGATCATGTCTCTCCACAGCTTCCTTTTCTTTATTAACTGATAATTATTATATCTTCTTGGGAAAGATAGTGAATTTGTTTCCCATAGTCTTGATTTTGAATTCAAAGTCGTCGTCCTATACTAGCTGCCACCCAAGGCTAAAGAGCACTATTTACTCTGCTACAGACAGGAAGAAATAGATTCAAGCACTTCGCAAGAGTATTAACGCTTAATAAACACCATAGACTCGGCCACCAGAAATTGATCTCTGCTCATCAGTTTCATTATGCGTGTGCCGATAAACATTAAAATACATGGACATCTCTAATTGCAGAGTTCGTCTCAAGTTATTATGCAAATCACATAAACCTTCAATAACCCGAGTTTGCTGGGAAAATCTGTCAAATTTTGAACGATTTATGTAGAGGTCAAAACACGGGGTAAATACTTGTGCACTTGCAACATTAAATTTATTGGATTTATTATAAAATTATAGTCTGAAGTTATGCAAAACCAGGAAATCACATTTTACAAGATAATAAAATCGTCAACAACTGGTCAATACCTATAACAGAACAAATAAAAATAAAAGTCTTTCAAGCAATTACATCATAATAATAATCAGCTAGCAAACTATTATTCATTGATTTTGTTAAATGTTTTACTTTAACGGGTTCTATTATCGATGTGGTGGTTTGAATTCGTCCCCATCGGTCTGCTTTGCTGTCATATTTTTTGTCACCTTCATATAACTACAACTTCACAATTAACCATAGATTTTCGATCGGATTCAGATTGGGACTTGACAATAGCCGTTCCATTATTTTCTCTCTTGTAAACATTTTGCACTGAAAAAGTAACCTTAGATACATATAGAAAAACAATTGTCGTGCATAAATACAGACTTCACTTTGTAACTGTAAGCTTGGGATTTGTCTCAGAAAAGGCAATTGTCAGCTCCTTTTTAATTTAACTCCTTCATCGGCTTTCTATAGTCAAATAATAGTTTGGTCGACAATCCCAGTTCATATCAACACACTACCGCCTCCTTGCTACCTTCATTTAGATATAGGCACATCTGCATTGAATAACATCCGTTCTGTGACCCATCCATCAATACCATTGCGTGTTACTCGAGGTTTGTCGGTGAAAATTGCTTTAGAGAGTCGATTTTCATATATTTCTTGGCCAGATTTTGACGCTTTAAAATATTTGCTTTACTGACAGGTGTTTCTTGATAGATTCCAATTTCTGAAGTATTCCACACCTTTTTTCTTTCTTGGGACCCTCAATTTCAGCCTGTTCAAAAATCTGAGCACTAGTCAAAAGTTATTGTTTCGTTATAACTAACTCTAGTTTACGTTCCACTCGAGGAGATAAGTTATTAAAGCCTGTACGTTTGCTTCCAGTTCTCAGTTTAGTTATATTATTAACAGCTATTTTTATCGTTCGATGATCTCTGCAAAGCTCCTTTGATATCTCCAATGTGGACATTTCCTCACTCAATAACTGTTATTTTCAGTTTTTCAGTATTTGTTGGATTCTTTTCATTATCCATGCTTCAGGAAATGTTGAAGACAGAAATAGTTTTTCTTAGGTTTCAAAGATCTTAAACTAATATTAGTTTAATCTGTATAATAACTTTATAATAAGTCCAATAACTTTAATGAAATATGTTTAAACTACCTAAAAAATTAACTCAAATTAAACGTTTAAAATTTGATAAAAACTTTCAAAGCAAGCTAATAAAAATAGCTTCAGAACTGTTACACTCATTGTAAATCTTGCAACTCATTTTTATAAAATGATGTACTTGATTCAATTTCTGAAATGTCAGCCCCAGTTTAAAAAAAATAAATGTCTAATATTAAGAAGCTGTACTGATAAGTCATCAGTTACCGCTCCTTAAGATCTAGGAGGTATAAAAATCACCCTTTTTTATCCTTCAGTAGATGAGTAGTCAGATTAAAGCGCAATAAAGCTTTGATATAAGTTTATTCACTGGTTCTGTTTTTACTACAGAAACAACACTAAGTGTATGTGAATAGTGTTATTTATTTGATTACTTGTTTGGAGCCTCAGAATCATGTACTTTCATTGTACTACTTTTGAGATATCGAACATTAAACTCCTTCTCAAATCCATACATTCACCACAACACTACCTACATGTATCCTATATAAAAGAAACGAGAAAATGAAAGAATTTCAAATACGCACAAAGCTTGCATTCTCTATCAATGGCCGTTAATTCTACTGGAATTTTGCCCTAATGTAACGTTACGAACGACAACATCAAAGGCACCTCGCCTTTCACACGTGTCTTAGAATGATATATAAAAATTCTTCTTTTTCTTCTTCTTCTCATTTCGCATTTCGCATTTCGGACTTCCTTTTTTTTCTTCTTCTACCTCTTCCGCTTCTTCTTTTTCTTCTTCGCGCTTTCTTTTCTTTTTATTCGCATTCCTTTCTTCTTCGCACTCTCTTTTCTTCTTCTTCTTCTTCCTCTTCTTCTTCTTCTTCTTCTTCTTCTTCTTCTTCTTCTTCTTCTTCTTCTTCTTCTTCTTCTTCTTCTTCTTCTTCTCAATTTCGTTTCCTTCCTTTCTTTCTTCTTAATCCTCTTCTTTTCCTCTCTTTATTCTAATCATTCTCTTTCTTCTTGTGCTTTTGTCGTTCTTTTTCACTTATAATTCTATTGCTGCTTATTCTTCGCTTCTATTATCTTGCAAATTCTCTTGTCGGCCTTTTATTTCAATAAAAACAAATCTTGTTTCTTATTTTCTTTATTATGAATGGAAAATCTACGAATTCCATTCTAATGGCCATATCTAGAGAACTGTAAATAATCTGCAAATGAATTCCTGGAAAATGGCAGTTCTTTTAGTAGTGTTTTTTCTTCATCGAACTTATAAATGCATTCCATATGCACTTGTTTACTTCCGATGTTGACCTAAACTTATTAATGGCGCCTCTTCGTAGATTCGGATGACAATCGACTTTTGACAATGGTTGAATTCAATTTTGATAAATCAATGATAGAAAATACTTGTGCATAAGATTTAAAAATAATCGAACGATTGGAAGTCTGAATAATTTGAAAATCATGGGTGATTATAAAATTTGGAAATTTCTTAGAAACACTGGCTAATGAGAAAGAAATTTAGCAGTGAAGATCAATAAGTGTTTTTCATGATAATACTCAAAACCAACTTAATTATTGTTTCTATTCAACGTTAGCGTAAGAATATCAATCTGAGAAAAAATATCTGAAATATCTCATAATTACGACTTCAAAAGGCAATAAATCAGCAAGATGCTTGTTAAAAGAACGGATTTTATTTTTTCCAGGTTCTATGGAAAATCTAAGTTTTCAATAACAATAGAAACTTTCTTGGATGCAGATCCTCAGATCAAAAACGTAAAAATGGTTGAACAAGATTGACAGAAAATGTGAGTCTCCTAGTAATAGACCTCGATGCCGATACGGTTGTACTTACATTCTTTATTCTTTATTTCCAATCTATATTGCTTACTGGTAGATATAGAATGTCAGATGTAATAAAAAAGTAACTGCAATCAAGATGTAAATATACCATTAAAAATTAACAAACTTGAAAGCGTTTCAAAGTAATATTAATCAAATCATTAATAATAAATTACAATGCTTCATCTACAAAAGTTCACAGGAAAATTATCCCGCACACTTATGGCACAGAATCAACTTTTATAGGTAGCTGGTCATAATCAAAGTAAAGTATCTATTCTTCAATTAAAACAGAATAGGAAAATTTCTAGATTACTATTTTCATCTATATTGTTATCAACAGATGTTGTCTGGTCCCTTCTCCAGTGTTCAATGGAATAGCAGTAATACTTCATCCCAGATCTTTAGATTATGTTGGAAAAGTTTGGAGAATGGATTGTTCAAAACAAAAAGGATGAAGATAATAGAAAACAAAAAACTTATACGCATTCAGTTGATGCCGGACATTCAGGAGTCTATCACGCCAACCATCACGTCATGCATCAAGGTCAGAATGTCATTAAGGTGGAATTCAGTATTATAACATAGCTGGTCAATGTAGGTAGTTGCTGGACGACCAAACCGTCTCGCGCCACGGCTAGGTGTCCAGAGCAGCAGATCACTCGCGAGTTCTTGTTTTGTTCGCCAGTAGTGTTCTGCAAATCGCAGTTTGCAGATTGTAGAAATATCAGTGATGGATCCATTGAGCTTTGATTTAGTTGGATGTTTTCTCCAAGAGATGTTAAATACAGCTCCCAGCACCCGACTGTAGGTTCCATCAAGTTTAGACTCTAGAGTTTTAGTCAATGTTCAAGAAGTTGCACAAGAGGTTTACATCGCCTCTACAGTGGCTCGCAAGTATCCATGTTTGAGGAAGTCTGGTAGATGAGATTTTTAGATTACATCAGTTTTATCTGAGGCGGCCCATGCTTTAGCTATGCGAATTTTCACATCCTTTTCAGTAGAATATATTTCGCTTCCAAGTTATGTAAAATATTCTCCTGAGATATTCTGCATTGAGCATTGCAGTTAAATTCAATTTTAGATGCATTAACAGAGAGTGCAACATCGTTGGCTGCATTTTCTAGATGATGTAAAAGAACTAGGTACAAATATTTGCTTCAACAAAATGTTTATTACGATACAAATCAAACCTTATATATATGTTACTAGTACTACAATGTTGTTTTTCTACGTAGTCCTCATTATGGTTGTTGCATTTGTCACATCGATACACGATATCGTCCTTGAAGTACAAGAGCGGCAAGCGGCCGGAACCATTTGCAGTAAAAGTATCAAATGTGTGGAAGCGTTTCCCGGATAAACGTTGTTTGAGTCGCCCAAATGAACAATATATCTTCTTCTTCTTTACGTGCTGCATCCCCTCACTGCGTAGGCGATCAGGGCTCTCCACAACTTCTTTATTTCTCCTAAATCCTGTTCCGTTATCCATTTACACAAGCTCATCGAGTATGTTATGCGCTGTTTTCCTCTGCCCCCTCTTTGTCTTAGTCGGTTCTGTGAGTATCGGACTCTTCAAGACCCCCCCTCGTCATTATGAGTCCCATAAATTTCAACTGTCTCTTCCTGATGTTAGGTATAACTTTAATTTTTGTTTCCATTTTCCCTAAAGCCTCATCGTTTTTCGGTCCATGATATCCTCAGTATCCTTCTGTAGAAGCACATTTCTGTTTCCTTAAGCCTCTTCCACATCTTTGAGGAGATTTTCCAGCATTCATTGTCATATAGGAGAACAGATAATCTGAAGAAGCTACATCTGAATTATGCAGTGGGTGCGTTAAAACATCCTAACCATAACAGTGGATACACTATTTTGTCGTAGGAGGGGTAGAATTGTCTTGCAGCAGAGTGACACCGTTTCGCAAACATAATTCCTCAGGTTAACAAGTTTTTTCGCAGTATCTGAGTCAACTGTTAGCACAAGGACACTGGAAACGCCGGTTCTTATTCAATCATGGAAATTAATCAGAAGTGAGTCGGTCAGTACAGTTTGGGAACACCTTCAGACCGCTTGGGAACACATTGAAACCGTTTGGGAACAACTTTTACAATCCGAAATATGTTTCGGCATAAAATAAACCAAAAAATTTAATAAGCTGTAAAAATTAAATTAATCTATCAACTGTTTTACCATATTGCATGGAATCCAGGAGATGTATATATGGCTGCCACAAGTTTCGTAGTTGACTGGACACACTTTCTGTCTGGTAAAATGTGGGATTCCTATCAGAAAGTCCCCATTAGCTCCCCGCTTCCATCGTGAAAATTGAAAGAAATGAAGAGAAAATTGCGCCCTGAAGATGACAATTTGAAATTGTCGAAAGTACTTGGCATGTGTCTTCCATCTGACAACAACTCGAATATAAGGATCTTATTATTCAAGGCATTGATAGTAAGTTAATGTCTTATTAAATCCTGTTAGCGAAGTTATTTCTCCATCAATCACATTAATATTGCTATTTAATTCTTTGTATAAATTGTTTCTTTATGGTATATATATATATATATATATATATATATATATATATATATATATATATATATATATACCGACCAGCCAGATTTATAATTCAGCGTTCTTTAGCATGTATTTTTGAAAAACAGTGCTCGATACACAGTAGAGCATGATATAATTATTATTTAAAATACGTTTTCATCGCGACATAGAAATTACCATGTTTCGAAACCAACACCTAAATCTTAAATTAAACTTAAAATTTGAAGTTCAGTTTCATTTTCAACCGATGCAGGTATGAATCCATCTGTTCTCCCCCAGCTATGGGTTAAATAGCAGGACAGACTGGGTTCTTCAGCATTCATTGGCAACCGCTGGGGTTTGATGCGTGTTCGTCTTGGCAATGCTACAACTGGCGGGCCGCGAGTGGCCCACCGGCAGCCCGCCAGTGGTCCGTCAGAGTCTCCACCAGGGGACCATCGGGCGCCTAGTTGCTTGCGTGTATGGCTCGGATATTTTCCTCTTTTTTATCTTGTATTTTTATTTTCGAACGTTCCAAATAGGTTTGTTTTATAAATTAAGGCGATATTAGTCAGAAAGGTTAATGACATTGTTTCATAGCTGTTCTGATGAAGCACGTCTGTCGAGCAATAGATGTTTGAACAGAATATGTTAAAACATGACAAAACACATAAAACAAAAGGAATGCTCAACAGAAGTCAAAATCTAGTTAAATATTTGTGATTTTATCTGATATTCGTAGTATAAGACGATCGAAAACGTAGGCTAGCCTGCGTACAGTAGGCTAGCGTATGCCACCAGTATAAGTTATGCGTATCAATCATTCCTCCACGTATAAAATAAGTCTGATGTTATTACACATGTTGTTTTGCTTATCTTTATCGTTATCAAATCAAAAGGAATAAAAGAATATAATGTATTGACAGGAATCTTTATGAAAATAACTATAATGATTTCATTCTTGCGACACGTTCCATGCCCCAAGCATACTAGCTTACTTGACAGTGCCGATACACCAAAGGATTTAAGGTTAGCTTTTTGCAAATGTGGTATTAGACGACACCCTAATTTTGAGAGTAACTTTTAAGATTTAAAGGTCGTCTTATACGCAGAAATATACGGTAAGTGCTTTGAGAAAATATTATTATTTATGACCATTCCTGGGTGAAAAACCAAAATTCAGAAAACTACTGATTTGTTAAAAATTTTTTGGACGAATGAAAGAAATCGCGGGATTATAGTGATTTCATAAGCGAAGGTTAGATGTGGCACAAGGCTGAAAGTATGGAGCACTCAGCTTGCCAACCATTGAACCATGTCGAAGAGGGCAAACTCGCCAGATTATAAATGTCAAAGAAAAGAAACAAATGAAATTTGAGCGAGGGAAATAAAAAAAAAAGTGAGGAAAGGAAAGAGAATAAAAAAAGGAAAGGAGAGGAAATGAAAAAAAGTAAATGACAATATAAAAAAAGAAACGGAAATAAAAAGAAAGAAATTGAAAGAAAAAAAGAAAAGGAATAAAAAAGAAAGTCGAAAACAGAAACAAGAAAGAATAGAAAGGAAAAATAAAAATCAAGAAAAATAAAAGGAAAATTTGATTTTTTTTTACGGCTTATCAACCATTTGTAGGTTATTTAAAGCCGAAACATATTTTGGGATTGTAAGGATAATTCTTTCTTTTACAATATTCTATTAACAATTGTTTGGAGTAATGATTTTCAAATAAAAGTTATACTATTTAAAGTCCAGCGGGGTGGGGGAAGAGAGGGATTCATAACTTTAACGGAATTTAACGAACCTGACTGAAGTTCGTACTCAGATCTCTCATACCGAGTAGTTATATCTGTAACAGAGAGAGTTTGGGAACCACACACACACACACACACACACACACACACACACACACACACACACAAACACACACACACACACACACACACACAAACATATATATATATATATATATTTATTTATTGAAATTGGAGTAGATTTGAACAGCGAAATTAGATCAGAACAATTTTGTTTACTGATGGGAATCTGATCTAACCCATTTGGAATTGGGTCATTAGGAAGACAATGGAGGATGATCGAGATAATTTTTATGGGTTAAAATTTGAAATAGAGCTTATTAAGGCTATGAGGAACTTTGAAATTCACATGATTTTGGGTTGAAGGCAGAACTCGTTAATAACGCGTGCGGGCCAAGGGTCGATTTATGATCAGACAGGTTTATCTATATAAACACGCACAGAAATCTGTTGCCAGAGTGGTTGGCTCATCTGCCGTTGAGTGCAGTCGAGCTGGGTAGAGAGGGGTCGTTTATTTTCTATACTAATCTTTTCTGCTATATAAAAGACATTAACAGTTCAACCATTGAATAGTTTTTTGTCCGGCTTTCTGCAGATATATATATATTTTTGCTGCATTCTAAATTCATTAGCGCAGACTCTCCAGCCGTGTCTACATTTTCAGTCGACCGTGAATGGTTGAACATCACTTTTGCTTTCTGGATCAAACCAAACACAACGTGGGTAGGAAGCAGGATTAAACCAGTGGACCGGTCGAATGATCTACGGATGCTCAGGGAACCTACGGTCACTCCTTTAAGTTCGGTTAAGACCGAGTAGACACCTCAACCCAGAGAGTAAGACGTCGGAGGTTGAGGGGCTGGGGCTAAAACGTTAGATATCCAGTACATCAGTCTCACATCCAATCCTACAGCACCTGTTGTTCCAAAGTGGTGACCTATCAGGGTAGTACCTGGCTCGACGTTTGATGATTTGACAAGAACCAGTGTTCCAACGTGGCATAACCGTAAGCCCAAAAAGGACACGAAACCGAAGAAAAGAAGCCTTTGAAAATAAAAGGAAATTTTTAAAAAAAGAAATGGAAAAATAAATGTTTTAAAAAAGAAAAAAATAGTAAAAGAAAGTGAAGCAAGATTCAAATAAATAAAGACGGGGGGTGAGAACTGAAGGAAACAAAAGAGAAGGAAATGAAAGGAAAAGAAATGAGAGAAAAGAAATAAAAAGGAATAAAAAGATCAAAGAAATGAAGAAAATCAGCATAAGGGAAAATCAGAACCGGAAGAGAAAAGAAGAGATCATAGAACAACAGGAATGAAGATCAAAAATGTCTGTTAAAATCTTGTGTCTTTATTGATTGGCTGACAAAAATTCAAATGTAGCAGCGATACACTCACATATTTATTTTGCACCAATCAAAAGTGAATTTAAAGAATTTCTCCTTGGGATATAACCTTGCCGGTAGTTATTTGTAATGAATTTACATTTAAAAAATATCAAATATTCTCTAATCATTTTGACACCCAATATTTAAATTATAGCTGCGTTCAAATTAGATTAAAAATTTGTTCAGATTTTGATAGATATCTTTCGATCTTTGTTAAGTGAAAAACATCCTGAAAATTAGAATATCAGATTAAGTAACATAATCGGTGTAAAATTGGAATCGACGCGCCTTAAAGACGATTCTATTATCCATTCTTTTCAAGCAAGGTCATAATGCCACCAAGACGCAAGGAAGTGAACGAGATGGAAAATATCTACTCATGTTCAAAAGACCGGGGAGGAGTGTGATCCAGACGAAAAGGCTTACGGCTACAACATGTTGAAACACCTGTAAGATCACTGAAATTAAGCAATGTCGAGTCTGGTCAATACCTAGATGGGTGACCGCTTGAGGATGCCAGGTGCTGTAAGTTTGGATGTGCATGTGGTGTCATGGATAATGGCTCGAATTCTTAATCGGAGAGCCGAGTTCCAATTCCAACTGGGATTGTTATAGTCACTTACGCGCAAAGACACTTGGTAGTGGTATGACTCCACTACTTCTCCCTCCAGCAATGGGTTAATTAGTAATATTTATATCACTAAAACCATTATTATCTCAAAAAATAAAATTGTGTACAAATTATTTAGATTTCGGCATTAAGAGATGTTGATATGCCGTCAAACAAAACAACGAACCAGATGATAGGCGAACCCATCTACTCATTGAGGAAAGAAAAAAGTAAATAACTAGTAAAATAATAAGTTAAGAGATTTAGGCGGAGACGTCAGAAGTATAGAGTTGAAGTAGACTTTAGAAGGAACCGAAAAAACAATCCTAAACAGGAAACAAGCGATAAACCTCTACTTCTGTTCAAAAGACCGCGGAGGAGATTGACTCGGTCCACGGGGAACCTTTTATACATTTTGACTTTTTCTCTCTGAATTTCTAGGAAGAGGTGTTATCCTTATTTGAAACATCTACATTCGGATTAATATCTTCCTCTTTGTTGTTATTACCATAGCAATTAACCTTCTTCTTGTGTCTATCGATCCGGGTAATCTTCAGTGACAATTAAACTTTTATTTATGTATTTATATATTGAGGGAAATCGGTGTTGAATACTAAACAAGAGATTTCACTGGAGAATCAGCGCATATTTTGCTAATGAGGGCCTCTTTAGTAGGCATCTTTCTGACAATGATGTTCACCCTGTACGAGACCCAAGATCCACTCGAGGTAGAAACAGAGTAAGAAACAGGGTGTATGGGAATATATGGTGAAGATAACTGTTATGAATGAAGTGATCGGGAAAGCATCCTCTTGGGCACCGGTTCCACAACGCAATGGTTCATGGAAAGAAGCTTCTCGAGTTGAACTTACATCTCGCCTATAGTATATAAAGGGAATGACGGTGGTTCGCTACAATGTGCGTGACATGGCGGGTTTTAGTTTGGAAGATTAGAACTGGTGGAACTAAAGAATATAGTTTACCTAAACACTTTCCATGGAAATAGCGATAGATCATGTAGAGGCTTGCAATATTTCATCTGCAAAAAAGGGGTAGTAGAGTGGAAAATAATTTATCACCCACAAAACTTAGTATCATATAATATGTGTGCTTGTCCCTCCTTTCATTAGTTTCTTAGTTCGTACTACCGTTACGCCCTGCCACTACCTCATAAATCATGGACTATTCCGTTTTGATAGCGTCAAAAGGTAAACCACATACCAGAGACGCTACTTAGTTTCAGTGAGAACATGAATGAAAGAAAGATAGAAAGAAGGGAAGACAGAAAGAAGGGAAGATAGAAAGAAGGGAAGGTAGAAAGAAGGGAAGGTAGAAAGAAGGGAAGACAGAAAGAAGGGAAGATAGAAAGAAGGGAAGACAGAAAGAAGGGAAGATAGAAAGAAGGGAAGGTAGAAAGAAGGGAAGACAGAAAGAAGGGAAGATAGAAAGAAGGGAAGGTAGAAAGAAGGGAAGATAGAAAGAAGGGAAGGTAGAAAGAAGGGAAGACAGAAATAAGGGAAGATAGAAAGAAGGGAAGACAGAAAGAAGGGAAGACAGAAAGAAGGGAAGAAAGAAAGAAGGGAAGACAGAAAGAAGGGAAGGTAGAAAGAAGGGAAGATAGAAAGAAAGAAATATAGAAAGAAGGGAAGATAGAAAGAAGGGAAGACAGAAAGAAGGGAAGATAGAAAGAAGGGAAGAAAGAAAGAAGGGAAGACAGAAAGAAGGGAAGGTAGAAAGAAGGGAAGATAGAAAGAAAGAAATATAGAAAGAAGGGAAGATAGAAAGAAGGGAAGACAGAAAGAAGGGAAGATAGAAAGAAGGGAAGAAAGAAAGAAGGGAAGATAGAAAGAAGGGAAGAAAGAAAGAAGGGAAGACAGAAAGAAGGGAAGGTAGAAAGAAGGGAAGATAGAAAGAAAGAAATATAGAAAGAAGGGAAGATAGAAAGAAGGGAAGACAGAAAGAAGGGAAGATAGAAAGAAGGGAAGAAAGAAAGAAGGGAAGATAGAAAGAAGGGAAGAAAGAAAGAAGGGAAGACAGAAAGAAGGGAAGGTAGAAAGAAGGGAAGATAGAAAGAAAGAAATATAGAAAGAAGGGAAGATAGAAAGAAGGGAAGACAGAAAGAAGGGAAGATAGAAAGAAGGGAAGAAAGAAAGAAGGGAAGATAGAAAGAAGGGAAGAAAGAAAGAAGGGAAGACAGAAAGAAGGGAAGGTAGAAAGAAGGGAAGATAGAAAGAAAGAAATATAGAAAGAAGGGAAGATAGAAAGAAGGGAAGACAGAAAGAAGGGAAGAAAGAAAGAAGGGAAGAAAGAAAGAAGGGAAGATAGAAAGAAGGGAAGAAAGAAAGAAGGGAAGACAGAAAGAAGGGAAGGTAGAAAGAAGGGAAGATAGAAAGAAAGAAATATAGAAAGAAGGGAAGATAGAAAGAAGGGAAGAAAGAAAGAAGGGAAGACAGAAAGAAGGGAAGGTAGAAAGAAGGGAAGATAGAAAGAAAGAAATATAGAAAGAAGGGAAGATAGAAAGAAGGGAAGATAGAAAGAAGGGAAGAAAGAAAGAAATATAGAAAGAAGGGAAGATAGAAAGAAGAGAAGATAGAAAGAAAGAAATATAGAAAGAAGGGAAGATAGAAAGAAGAGAAGATAGAAAGAAGGGAAGACAGAAAGAAGGGAAGAAAGAAAGAAAGAAATATAGAAAGAAGGGAAGATAGAAAGAAGGGAAGACAGAAAGAAGGGAAGAAAGAAAGAAAGAAATATAGAAAGAAGGGAAGACAGAAAGAAGGGAAGATAGAAGTGTTTAATGCCCGTTTCAGTGAAATGAAAAATGTTGTCAATGTCAATTTTTTTTCATTTGTAGTCACTTCTTAAAGTGGCGACCAGCATTCATATTTATGATTGCTATTGCAATATTTTTTTTAAAAAGTTGTTAAGCTCAAATATTTCTCGGTGTCATAGGGGGGGGGGGAGTTCTCTGGATATTTTATTGTCGTAGAATTCGCCCTGAGCGTATTTCATCCTTAACTTAAGAATTAAAATTCATCAGAAAATGAAAATAGGAAAACCGTGAATACTATATTGGAGGCATTAATAAATAAAGCGAAACAACATTAACAAATCAACAGCAGCAGTAATAAAAATAAAGAGGCGGAGGTAAATGAGGTCAAAGGTGAGAGCAGCAATAGCGCAGAAGAATAATCAGCAGCAGGCAGGTAAGTAGAATATTAGGTTCAAGCCTTCATGTTTGCGGTTCTAGGTTGCTTTTTATGATAACTTTGCTCAGGGCGTCTATCTGGCATATTACATTTTTAGAAAAACCTTTTGTTGAATTATTTTAACTTCTAATCAATTCTAATTCTATATATCTTCCAGATGTCCTTTATTTGGCCATATATTGAGTGTGAGTCCCTTTCTGATCCAATCTATCATCCTTTATTTCCGACCATTCTCTGCCAACTATTCTGGTTCTCTTCGCTAAATCTCTGTTGTCATGCTTTCCTCAACCGTTACCTTATCGATCAGTGTATTAATCTTGCACATTTCAATATAACCCATCCCAGGGTACTTGGGATGTTTGGGAAAGAATATCTGGTGGTTATCTGGATAGACCCCAAATCCACACTTAATTGCTTAACATAATCGCGCGTTCACGACGCGTAGCCTCTAAAATCCTATACTTATAGCTTAGTATGAATTTAAGTAATGAGATTGTACAAAGCGTGAGGAAATCTATTAACGCCAAGCAATACTGTCGCTACACATTTAACATAAGAATAGCTCTGAAATTAAAGATGAAATGATTCTGAGTAAGATATGAGGTTGAAAGAGTTTTGGAAGAGACACTTAATATCGCTTTTGAAATATTAGGTTGAGTCATTTTTTTCCATTTTTCAAAATGACACAATTTTATCATTATAAGTTCACCGTTATTTGCAGCAACTTGTCAATTATCAGGCATCTCTTTGATACCTTTTGAGTAAAAATCTACAGGTTCTGATGCGAAAAGTTTTTCGACAAACTCTTTAAGCTATTTTCCAACAGAGAATGTTTTTCCCAATCAAAGCGTTTTGAAGCGACGGAAAAAGGTAATTAACGGTTGGTGCAAAGTCAGCTAAATATGGCGATTGGGATAGAACGGACCAAACGAATTCCTATTGTTTTCGTTATTCTTACTGTATGCACCCTTGAGATGTCATGACAAAGACACAGTTGAGCCTTTAACGAGCGCAGGGCGGTTTCGATCAAAACTTATAGGCGCAATTCAGCTGATGGAGGTATGAATTGAGAGTTACATTGAGTTTTAAGAACATTATAAATGAACAATAACCCACAACACGCACCAACATTAACTTTCTTGCATGGAGATCAGCTATTCAGATGATTTTGGATATTTACCCTTGGCAATCCACTGCTTTTTGCGTTAAACCAGTGTTTTCTAGCGTTTTTTTCTATCAATTTCTATATATTTTATTGTTTTTTTTTACGTTTTTCATTGACTAATATGTGTTTTTTCTATTCTTGTTATTCTATTTTCATATTACATCTTATCTATTGAACCATTTTTATCTATATATCGTTGCCTGTATAAGTTATATTTTAATAGTGTGTTTGAATTTGTTTACTAATATTTTCAAATTTGAATATTTCTTGGTGTGTATATGTTTGTGCCTTTATCAGTGCATGTGTGTATGGTCGCTTATATATGCCTTTCATTTTATGTATATGTTGTTTTTTTAAGGATCGTGGACATCTATTTCCTGTTCTGTTTGAATTTTTGCGTGTTTATATATCTAAATATGTCTACATGTTTGTGTATTATAATCTGATTGTGTATGTATTGTCTTTTGCAAAATTTCACCCGCCCCTGCCCGTATCATCACTTCAAATGTATCTAAGTTGTAACGAAGCTTAGAACAACATTAGATTTTAACGTTTATTCTAACTGAATTTTTGGCCTTTCAATAAAAACAAAAACATGTATTTTTTCCACAGCATTTTAAATAATTTTATATTTTAAACTTGATACACATTAAATTTAAAATTGGTAATTTTTAATTTTCAATTTTATAGTAAAATTTAATAGTAATTAGAATGATTTCTCTTTTAGTCTAACTTTAACATTAAGGCATTAATTATTATAACCAAGGTTCTTTGTCAAGTTTTTTGAATTCTCATATACTTGTATTTTGATTGGTCATTGCAGGTTATGCAACAGCGTTTCCCTAGCACGGGTTATTTGATGGATTTGAACCTTTTAAAACCAATTATTCTACATTCAACAACATCACTTGATAAGGCACCAGAAATTTTGAAACAAAATGGCTATTTTTGTAATTATTTATGTTATAATTTTCGAATAAATTATATTTACTCTAATCTGTATTGCGCACTCTTTTAAGAATAGTATTTATTGGTTATTGGAATTTATACACCAATCCTATACTCATATATATATATATATATATATATATATATATATATATATATATATATATATATATATATTCTTGGATGGCAACTGGTCTAGGAGAAGGACAACTCTGAATTCAAAACCTGCGAAGGGTCGTTTGGGGACCTTGTAGCATTTATGCACCAGGTCTCTGTATTCAGTCCTTCAAAAAGTCCTGCACGAAACCTTCACCACTATAATCAAATCTCGTGTGCTGTTGTCGGTCTGTCGGTTTCCTAAGAACTGATCTGCTTGACCCTCATACGTCGAATTCGACGGGAGAATCGAGTACACACACACACATATATATATATATATATATATATATATATATATATATATATATATATGTGTGTGTGTGTGTGTGTGTGTGTGTGTGTGTGTGTGTGTGTAATTTGGCAGCAACTTTTCTTTTAAACATGTAGTATTGAATGTTAAAGACAACATAGTCTTGCATATTTTCTTTTGAATTTTCTCATATTCTCTAATTTAAACATGTTGTATTAGAGAATATGAGAAAATTCAAAAGAAAATATGCAAGACTATGTTGTCTTTAACATTCAATACAATATGTTTAATATAAATATATATATATATGTGTGTCATTGCAATTGGTTAAAAAGAAAACGATATTACTTATGACTCAACCTAATATTTATTACACTTTTCATATTTTTCTGACTTGAACATACATTTAATATCCCGTTTCTATAAATAAATATACGTTTGTCATTTGACGTACGGTAATTGGAGAGCTACATCTTATGAAATATATTCAACTACAGCCTCTTATTCTTATTCTGTTTCTGCATCCATTGACAGAAATTGTGGTTATTATCTTCCAGTATTTTGCAAAGAGACTGAATTCAATCACAGTTATATATAATCGTTTTCGAAGTAAACACCAAATAATTATCTCTCTTTTTTCATTGCGATACATATACTTCCATCAATAAAAAACATTACTTTCGTCTGATGAAGTCCTTTCAGAGGACGAAATACGTTACAGAGAATTTTCCCACTTTGTCATTCTATTTTTCTGATACACAGAAATTTATGAATAAAGACAAAAGGAAAAGTTTTCTTAGCCGTCATCTTTCGTCCTCTGATGGACTTTATCTAGGCAAATGTAATGATTTTAATTTGAAACAAATGTTTCTAAACAGAAAATATATTCTCTTTCTCTCTCATATATATATATATATATATATATATATATATATATATATATGTAATATAGAAAAAACAAGTGAAATGTTGCAAATTAAAAAAAATTGATGTTTTTTTTAAGTATTTATTTATATATTTATATATATATATATATTTGATATTTCAGATCGGCCCCGATCTCTTTTTAATTTGCAACATTTCAATTGTTTTTTCTATATTATATACATATTAAGAAAGCATACGTGGCTTCTCATTATGATACATATATATATATATATATATATATATATATATATATATATATATATATATATATATATATATAGGTAGTAATTCGTTGGTATAATCCAGGCGAGTCCTATTAACATAACATAGAATTGGAAATATTACAACTGACTCACAAAGACCGCTCAATGTTTATTTTCATTAAACAGAGCAAATTTTCTTTACAAATGGAATTAAGATACGGTGCCAGTCTACTAGGGCGGTTAGCTAATAACTGCTGCAAACGCTCGCTTGAACATGTGTAATTGTTCAACATCCATAAAGTCCACCTGTGGTTTTTACTGCAACTATGCTGTGCGGACCTTAGTTACAGTGTCTGGGAGAGAGCGCGTTATCGTCTGAACAAGGCTAGCATGACTTGTGACTTAATATTAGCACAATCATCGACGGACCCCAAAGAGGTCCGTCTAATCAATCTCACTCACATTGGTTGGGCCAACACGTGATATGGGTTTTTAGGCACTGTCCAAAGGGGCTGAGCTCGCATCCTCAAGATGTCACCTCGAATCCACGATCTCATTATCATAAAGCAAACGATGTAAACACACTGCTACCTGCCAAATATATATATATATATATATATATATATATATATATATATATATATATAAGAAAGTTACCATGCTAATGTATATCTATTTTATTCCCGAGTTCTTTCGATATTACCACAATGTCATCTTCAGGGTTTTGTTT